>CAJNDV010035941.1:0-51733 GCA_905221635.1 Symbiodinium sp. CCMP2456
ACATATATACATATACACATACACACATACAGACATACCTACATACAAATGTATGTATGTATGTATGTATGTATGTCGAAAAATTATAGATGTGCAGGGCTGTTGAATGCCTTCCCACCCGACACAGCACGCGGCACCTTCCCCACTTGAAACGTCTGCTGCCATCTCGGTCGCATTTCAAGGCCTGGAGGAAGATGAAGAAGTTGAGCCTGTGCATCCGCGAGGGTGCCAAGGGCAACCAGCACCCGGAGCAGCGCGCGCAGGGCACATGACCGGCCACATGTTTCAAAACTTTTGGCGATAAGTGGGCCTGCAGAAAACCGGTCAATTCCTGGTCTGTAGCTTGCAAAGATGTAGCCCGCGCATTGCAGCTTCTTAAGCAAGCCCCTTGGCCCCCTGTCATGCTGGCAATAATAAGCTAAGACTGTGGCGCGGCCGATGTGCAATCAAAGGCTGCGTGGGCTTAGAGCTCGCGTAACAGCCCGAGTTAGCACACGTAGCATGCATTGATATGCAATCACATGCAATGACTGTGTAGACTACAAGACAGTGCACACGGTCGATCGGCAATCGCGTGGTGACTTACAGGGCATCCGTGTTTCGTGGGGCAAACCTGGATTCAATCGGTGATTGGATCCGGAGGTCATTTCATCTCGGTATCCAAGCAAGTTCTGGGACTGAGGATTCTACTGGCCATTGTCCGTTTCTTGATACGCAATCCTCCTAAACTTTCGTTGAGTACATTGGACGGCTCTGACGGCTCTTCTGTGATCTCCACTCGGTCTCAGACCATGTTAAACAGGATTTGGTACCATGAGGGTTGTTCTAAAGGTCACCATATGGTAAGGTTAATATGATGCTCCAGGGTAATAAGGGTCACTATAGGTTTAGGACTAGTACTGTACGTGAGGCTGATTACGAGGTCGCTACACAAAGCCCGCATAAGGTGCCACTATGTGAAGAAGGCATCAGCAGGGTTTCTAGGTTACTATAGAGCTGGGGTTATTGCGGTTATTACAAGAGGCTTACTGTGCGGGTTGTTCATGGCTCCTTTGCATGCCATCCATTTCCAGAGCTGTCCTCACAGCCGCCTCTCCGAATCTTGCCTAATGACACCCCTTATCATCTACACCTTGGTGTGACCATGCGCAGCACACTCGATTCTGCGTAGACATATTATTCCAAGCTGAGACGTAACACAAAACTCTTGCCGCCCTAGCTTAACACCTTCTGTTTGTTGAATGCACGTAATTCAGATTTACACTCATCGCAGAATGCTACTGTAGTGAGGCGACTCTTCATGCCAGCCAAAGCTGTGAAGAATGAGAATAATTTACGGCCACCAAACACCGGACCTCAAATGCAGGCTGGACTGAACAAAACGCAACTTGCAACTACAACTACACTCGAAGGTCAAGACTCCCGCAAGAATCGAGCGATCATCCGCCTCTTTCTCCCGCGCGGGACATGAAAGCTGATTTCAACATAAAGGCACATCCCAGCAATCTTGCCGACTGGGAGGCTGCTTGCAACATTGTTCAGCTTCCGGCTCTTTGGTCACGCGTGCCGGGGTGTTCTGAATGCTTGCGCTGTCACGAGAACACTTGAATCTGCCGGGGTCTCGGCGATTTGGCGCTGATGCATAGCTTCACATGCCGGGACAGTAGTCGCAATCTCAGGCGTCTGCCGCCTGTGCAGACGGCAATAAGGCACCGTCCAGCTTGGCCCTGCACCCGCCTTTTCCCGAGCTTGAAAGGAGAACTGCATGAAAGCACTCAGCAGCTGCGAGCCCACAGTTTAGGCAGATTGTCGCGAGCCACGGGCTTTGGAAGGCTGTGGCTTCAGAGCATGCAAGTTAGAGCAAGCGCCTGATGCAGTCCTGTAACTTCTGTTCGATCACCGCATCGCTTTGACAGCCTATCCTGTCGCACTCCGCTGCAGTAGTAGCAAGGGATCTGGTCCGTCACGTCAATGTCCCTGGGTGCCAAAACCGGCCATAAGCATTGCGGCATCTGGAGCTGCTGCTGAAGATCGAACTAAGGCTGCGCGAGGCTGACTGCAGCTGCATCTGCCCAGCCCCGAATCAAAGCCGTCAGCGAACATACCGCTGCTGAGTTTCACGAAAGCTGGAGCTGTAGCCAGGCATGTCGAGGGCATGTAAAGGTATGATCCTACACCTTAGAAGCCTTTAACTCGCAACCACAGGAAGTCTGTCGGCCAGATCTGGCGTGGGTCAGAGAACCTGGCAGCTGCGCGCCAGCGCACAGTCGCAAGATACTAGCGCGAGCCTAGCCTATATCAGGTTTTTTTGCTAGCTATACTTCGCAATGACGAGTCCTCTTTCGCTTTGTAGGGTTGGATGGTCTGAAGAGTTGAAAGCTCATGTTTCAGATACTCGTTGACTCGAACACCAAACGCGGCATCATTGAAAGCACTCGGTATGCATCTCAAGGATTGGATGATCAAGGCACTCAGCACACACATTCCTAAGATGTGAGTTCCAGTGAAGTGCGAATGTAACTTCTTTAGGATCGGGCCTTAGGAAGCCGACTTTGGGCTTCGAGCCGTGATTCGCCGACCTTCCGGCCCGGTGGAACGCTTCAGAGCACCCGAGAAATTCTAGCGACAGGTTGGAGACACAGACCTGGATACTCTCCCGAATCCAGAAGAAAACGAAGCGTGAAGTCCCAGAAGAAGCCAAAGAGAGGGGCGGCCAGCTTCGGAGAACTCGGGCAAGTGACAAAACAGGACAGGAAGGAATGACTCCAGGTGAGCGCTTTTCAAAGGGCCTGCTGGGGGGTGTATGAGGGTGTAGGCTCGAGTATACTCACCGTTGCTACATGTCGCTGACTTGCAAGTTGAACCAGAGAAATCACACTGGAGTGGATCGCCTTCGCTGCGGGGTGGCTGCTCATCCAACCTGTGTGATCGGCTGCTGGGAGCCCACGATTTTCCTTCCCTCTCGCATGGCTGAGGCCAATGCTCACAAGCGAGCTTTGCTTGGTAGAAAAGGTTTCTTGCATTATTGATTGAAGAAGCATTGACAAGGCTCGCACAGCAAAAATCCTCCACCAACCCATCAAACACCAGGAAGGTACCACAACCCGAATTAAAGGAGGATGCCCACAAAGCCAGCATCAAGGTCACCAAGTAAAATCTATCCAAGACGAACTATCCCAATTAGCCCACAGTTTAGTCGCTGAGAGCTGGCTTTGGAGGGCTGCGGAAAGCTGTCAGCGAAGGCTTCGCATAACTGCGCCTTCGCTTCGACTGTCTGGCCAAAAAGTGTTGGTCCCTCTCGCAATCTGCGGCGGTACTAGCGAGAGAATACTCGGCTTGACTGCAAGCTCGTGCAATTATTGCTGACCCCCCCAATCTATCCGCAGTCTTCGTGTTCCCTGGCATGCAGCTTCGTCACTGAATCAATCCCCGAGATTACGGGGAGAGTACATGCGAGTGGCAAGGTGTGCTAGATTGAATGGTTGGGATGTGCAGCATGACGTTTTGAAGGTTCTGGCCACATGAGGTAGCGGTGCGGGAGCGAAGTGTAGCACGGCGTACGAGCCCTGACGGAGCCAAGCCTTGCGAGCATGAGCTTAGGCCTGCGATGCAAAAACTGGATCTGGGAAACCAGATCCAAGATTCGTCCCAAGCTGCTGGACCCAGGAAAAGAATACTGACACGCGATCCGATGCAACTTGGGGCCTAGGCCCAGGCTCTGGGCTTCACAACAGTGATCCGGGCATCAAGAGCCTAAAATGCTTGGGCTTGGGCGGATGAGGGGTCGTTGTAAGCCCTGCGGCGAAACTGCTCCCTGCTGGTGCGCCCGTACCCTCTCAGGCTGCTCAAAGACAAAGCCCACCGGCATCTAAAAGGAAGGCCTTCAACCGTCTGGACACGCGACCTCGCAGGCAGTCCGAACATAGTCCCCAAGCGAGGAAGCAGCGCCGAGCATCCGGATGCCTCCCTAGCGGCCCTACCGGTAACGCTGGCGGCAGGCTGTCACGGAAGCCGTGGCGTTTCTGTGGCACTGGATCGGGCACTGTACAGTCTCGGCCAAAGCAGGGTCCCAACCCTAAGCATTTCCCCGGAGAATATGCCTCGAGTCCGGCCGCAGGGCTGTGTAAACGGCACGCAATCTTGTAGACGATGAGCGCTGCGAGCGACAATGGAATCTCATCGCGACGGCAGCCTCCAAGTGAGCGCTTTTCAAGGGTCTGCCAGGGTGTGTCGAAGGGCGAGCCAAGTTGGCTCAAGTATACTCACTGTTGCTACATGTCGCTCACTTGCAAGTTGGACAAGACAAATCACACTGGAGTGGATCGCCTTCGCTGCGGGGTGGCTGCTCATCCAACCTGTGTGATCGGCTGCTGGGAGCCCACGGTTTAATCGCTGAGAGCTGGCTTTGGAGGGCTGCGGAAAGCTGTCAGCGAAGGCTGCGCATAACTGCACCTTCGCTTCGACTGTCTGACCAAAGTGTGCTGATCCCTCTCGCAGTCCGCGGCGGTACTATCAAGAGAATACTCGGCTTGACTGCAAGGTCGTGCGATTATTGCTGACTCACCCAATCTGTCCGCAGTCTTCGTGTTCCCTGGGACGCAGCTTCGTCACTGAATCAATTGCCGAGATTGTTTTGACACTCACACTCGGACAAAGCCTAGCGAGGTCGGGGACTGCGGGGAGAGTACATGCGAGTCGCAAGGGCTGCTAGATTGAATGGTTGGGATGTGCAGCATGACTTTCTGGAGGTTCTGGCAACAAGGGGTAGCTGTGGGGGAAGGCGAAGTGCAGGACGGCGTCCGAGCCCTGACGGAGCTCTGGCATGTGCAGGCCCAAGCCTCGCGAGCATGAGCATAGGCCTGGCATGCAACTTGGGGCCTAGGCCCAGGCTCTGGGCTTCACAACAGTGATCCGGGCATCAAGAGCCTAAAATGCTTGGGCTTGGGCGGATGAGGGGTCGTTGTAAGCCCTGCGGCGAAACTGCTCCCTGCTGGTGCGCCCGTACCCTCCGGCTGCTCAAAGACAAAGCCCACCGGCATCTAAAAGGAAGGCCTTCAACCGTCTGGACACGCGATCTCGCAGGCAGTCCGAACATAGTCCCCAAGCGAGGAAGCAGCGCCGAGCATCCGGATGCCTCCCTAACGGCCCTACCGGCAACGCTGGCGGCAGGCTGTCACGGAAGCCATGGCGTTTCTGTGGCACTGGATCGGGCACTGCTTTCGGCACAGCCTCGGCCAAAGCAGGGTCCCAACCCTAAGCACTTCCCGGGAGAATATGCCTCGAGTCCGGCCGGACACGTGGACGACATGCTGATCAACGGCAGGCTCCACATCTCAAGTTGTCGCAGCCGGAATATTGTGTGCGAAGCCCTGCGTAGATGCCTGGACGCCTGTGGCACGTTCTGTGATTTGTCTACGATGCAGAGGGTCCTGTGAGCAGGTGTTGGGCTGTCTGTGACTGATTCCATTTCTTCGGAGGAGGGCGGCCCACGCCGTATCGACCGGCAAATAGCAGTGTGCCCAGCTTGAACTGCGAAGATGCGAAACTGCCGAACTGCGAGACTCTGGCTCACCATGGCCCCGGAAGCCCACACCGAGACGGCCGGCAAGAAGATTTGAGAAATGTGGCAGAAACTTCGTTCCGAGAAATATGCCGAGCTCGTGCCGCCTGTAGAATCTAAAGATATCCTGACCGCCCTCTCATAATGTCGACCTTCTGCCGGAATGACTAAACCAACAGCAGCAGACGCATGCACCCGTCCTGGACATTGGTGCTTTACCTGGCTTCCCGAACCATCCATGCCAGTGTTGCGCTGGCACCCAGCAGCCAATGCGAGGCTTCTGTACGATGGTCCAGCCATGCATTGAGGAGGCCCTTCAATGCGACGTTCAGGAATCTTCAAAGTGTAGGGCGTGCCGGGCTTTAGGGGTTTAGGGGGACGTTCCGGAAGAGCCAAATTTGCAGATACAGTCGCACTATGAACTTGGTCGATTTTGAACTCAGTCATGGAAGAGCGATATAGGGTCTTAGCTTACTTTATACACCAAAGCTGTGCAAAATGGAACAAGGAGATAAACGCCTGCAAGTGCTGAAGGGAAGCAGGAACTGAACCGCTCAAGACTGTTCCGAAGGGTGGGACTGATTCGGTTGCATTCCGAGATCCCAGCTGGGCAGACCAGTGGACGAGGAGAGAGTCAGGCAAAGGGATAACCGGAGGCTGTGGAGCCGAGGCAAGACGGGAGCAGCACTAGTGGGGCTTGTTGCAATGCCTCAGCCTGAGCTGAGGCACCTTCTGTCCGGCAGGGCAGCGCCGCGAACGTTGCACCGGCCAGCCCCCAGCCGCTTTCGAGGCAACTCTGCGATGGTGCACGGCGCTGAGATCTTCAAGCTGGCTCCTGCACGTAGCCTGGTGAACAGTCTGGGAACATTGCTTACGACACAGCCCAGCCTGCAAACGACGGGGTCGAGGGATGGAACTTAAGCCGTTGCCTGGCCTCGGGGAACTTGAGCACAGGCTCGGCGAGGCTCTGAGAGAATGGAAAGAAATCACGAATTGCTCCGTGAAGGACATTTGGGGTCGCATCGAGCTTTGTCGAGGTCTGCCTGGTTCAATATGCCCCGCCGCCTTAGCACCAGCACGGGCTGAGCCCGAGGGGCAGTTTCGGGTGTCTAGGTATGTGCAAAATGAAATGGCAACAGTCCCCTGGGCATGCCAGCAGCCTTGGGCGGAAACACAATGCGGCTTATAGTTTTAGAAGGCTACGTTTTCCATCGCCTGCGACAGCTGATCTGGAATCTCTGCCGCCCAGCCTCTGTGAACAGCATTTGGCCACAGCCGTTTGTCTCGAAGAAGTGTCAGTCCTCGTGCAAGCTGCCTCTGTCGCAACAGTTGCCCGGAGGTCTGAACCCCAGGGGCAGTTTCGGGCGCCCAGCTCGGGCGGGCACCTTCGCGAGCTGGGGAACAGTCAGTTTGAAAAATTCGAAGATGATTTCTCCAATTCAACTTGTCGAGAAAACTCGGGCCTGGAGGTCATGCGTACGGCGTACGCCTTTTTGTGGCTTTGCAAAGATGCCCGGCCCACTAGAAAACTGGGGCATGTCGCTGGTGCACATATGCGGCCACAATGTATCCTGAACATATCACGTCTCTGACGCTTGTCAGTCGCAGGAACAAGTAGCTGTACGCACGGGTGCCGCCAGCTGTGGACGCAGCTCCCACACCGAAACGAACACAATGAGAACACGGGGTGCGTCACCGTGTGACAGGTACCGCAGAGCCACTCGACTACGATGCAAGCTCCTCCCAAGCCCAGCTGTCTGATCTTGTCCAGTACAAGGATTCGCTTCAGCGCTGCCGTGCTGCTTCGTTCATGATCTTCGAAGCCCAAAATCGATTATGGCAACAGGAGCTTTAACCCTACGCGAAGTCGCCTGGCAAATGACAAAGTAAACATCCGGATGGAGTAGACAAGGATTATGTGAAAGGACGGGCCGCGTGGGCTCGAAGGTACTCACTGCTGCCACATGTCGTTGACTTGCAGGTTGGAGTCAGTTGGAGGAGAGGGTGCGGAATGCAGCGTCGCTAAACGCGCATTTTTGCACTTCGCACCTCGGACCTCTGCCGCCCAGACGTGCTGATCGACACTATCTGAGCTAATGAAGTTCTTGAAGTCTTGCACCTCGTGCCTCACAGCCCTTGCTGTGAACACTTGGCCAAGGCCGCACATGGCCCATCTCTTACTCTTGCATGATTCAAAACAGCGACGGGAGGTTGGGAGCTCCGACTCTATGCCCGATCGCCTGGGCCACCAGAAGACAAGCACTCAGGCGGAGCGCATGGAGACTACTGCAGCGCGCATCCATCCCGCGAAAACTCCGTCTTCTGCGGAAAGCTCTCTCAGTACTATGATCTTAATATTACATGAAGCGCGCTCGAGCCAGCCGAGCCGCGAATGTCCGGCGATGTTCCGCTCCCTGTGTTGAAGACCCTTCGTGAATCCTTGTCATGAGCCTGATACTCACAGGCGTCAGTTGCACATGGACATGACAGTACCTAACTCACGCGAACAGGACAGCTTCAGGCTTTCTGCTCGCATCCCGCACGCAGTAGATGCGAAGGTCCTCAAAAACATCCATGCGGTGGCCGCGAGCCGCAACATGACATCATGGATGACACATGCAAGCCGTCCTCCACTGTGACTTCTGCACTACCCCAGCGCTGGCCCTACCTCCGATGCCACTCTAATTAATCGACCGTCGCCGATGAGCTGAATGTTGTCAACTCAACAGGNNCCTGTTGAGTTGACAACATTCAGCTCGGCGACGTCATCTGCCATAGGTTTAGCTGGATCGACATTTCTGTGCATTTGCACATCCATGCGACAGACGCGTCCCGGGCCGAAGCAAAACGAAGCCAGCAACAAACGTTGAGTACCGATGTGCAAACCCTCTATCAAGGACGAGCCTGCGCATGGCGTGTGCGACTTCCAGCCGGCAAAGGTATAGCTTCTTTGTGAGCCCGTCAGACTATACACCACGAAACCTGCGCGCCGATTACAGCGCCAGGAAACTTCTGGCATGCATTCACCTATTCGGTTTCGACAACTTGTGGGCTAACAACGTCACGCTCTCTGAAGTCTGACGATCTGACAATATTTAATTGAAGCAGTTGGAGCCGCCACACTGCTGGAAGCGGAGATTTCCACAGCTACTGTTACTCTAGCTGCAGGCGGGGCATATCTGACATCGCAAAGTGAGTAAGTTTGATCTTCTAGCAGACCGTGCAGCTGCATGAAAATCCATGGCCCGGTTGAAACAGGCTCTCCATGCCTCAAAGTTAGCGACTCAGCCCAGACACTCGAAGTCGTCTTAAGAAGTGTCTTAGGTCAGGGCAATCTGATGATTCAGGGAACCTCTAATCACGTAGGAACTAGCTGTCTGTGAATTGCGCACAAGCAATCTACCACCGTCGATGCTGTTTCACAGTAGCCCGTCTTTAGGGCTGGAGTTCTTTATCTAGACTCTGGAACTGCCGCAGACCCACGTGCACCGTGCTTGAAGTGACTGCCTCAGAGGGCTGGCTCTCTGCAGTGAGCTGCCACTCCATTCCTCAGGCTCTGCAGGTTCCAACGAAGGTTACAGTATGCAGATCCATGCAGAAGCAGCGTGACTTCGGAAAGAGATGGGATCGGCTCATGGGCATATTATATAGACACATGAAAATACATGAAGGCTGAAGGCGCCAGCAGTCATTTTCCCCTTCGACTCGCGGCGATCTCCGACTCGGCAAGCTCCGACAAGGCGGCCCAAGGTGCCCGAGGCAGTGGCAGCTCACCGCATTCCACTTCCGAAGTCTCTCAATTGGGGTCCCCCCCTGGCACTTTGAGGGAAGAAGAGAACAACAACTTCTCAAAAGACTTATACAGAGATTCCGTAGAAGATCATGTGGGCCGGTTCGAAGTGTACCAGGGATCCAGCTGAGAGGCTGAGTTGCGCCCCAAGACGTGGACGAGGAGTCTCGAGCTGAGAGCATGCCTCGTCCACGCAGTTCTGGGCTGACAGGCATTATGGACTATGTACAAGTTTTTACATCATGTACAGAGGGTATTTGGACTGATGCATGTCAAACTGAATTCGGCCGAGTTCTCGGCCCTCAACGAATTGGCAACCACTTCTGCAGTGAATTCAGCAAAAACTTTGCATTTCTCTGGGCATCGCGGGCAGCTCCAAAATCGCTAAATGCCGGAGTCACGAGGAACAGTGTTCTAGCTTTGGCGGCGCACGCTGATACGCAGTCTTGACGGTGTAGTCATGACTCCTCAAGACCCCATGCCCCGCGACAAGAAACCTGCAACCAGGCAAATTCGGCCAGTTGCTCGCCACAGAAAACGTGGCCAAAACTGCAGCAAGTGCGACCACTGTCGGGCCCAACCCTGTTCGCCTTCAGAGAGGCACCCGAAACCCTAAACCCTGTCAAAAACACACATGGGTGGTTGTCAAAATTAGGGTCCCTTTTAGGGTACCCCAAATAATAGGTGCCGTATTAGAATAAGGACCCAAAAAGGGACCATAATTTAGAGAACTACCCACATCTTACGTACGGAAGGCCAGCGTGACACTCCCGGGAGGCTTCCCGGCAGCGGATCTGCGCACCAATTCGTTAGAGCGACAAACACCGGCAAAGGGACTGCCCCTGCCGATCACCCGCCAAGGCCCCTACGAAGTATAGTCGAACTCGCTCTTGCTACGATCTAGAACTGCAGTGGTGGGGTAGTCCCTTAGCCGATCAAAAGCTCCCTACCAACACCTTGGCAAAAAAGTTGGCACATGTAACGAGATCCAAAACGGGCAAGCCACTGACTTGGCGCAGTCTGGCGGCGTAATGGGGTAACTCCGTGCACTCCAGGACGATCATCTTGATGGAAGCACCATCGCCTTCGGCAAGGATCTCCTGCCACGACCGCCCATTACACCCATCAAGGCTCAGGGCTGCGTGCATACTATAGTAGCGCACACCCCCGCCTCAACAAACTGGCTGAGGCTGTTTTCGACTTTCTGAGTGTCCACTTGCTCCATCTTGGCCACGGCCTCGAAACCTATCTCACAGAGGGGGGTCGAGGACTCCTTCTAAAGGGATTCGAAGGGTCAGTGGGGCCCTGGAAATCGGCCTGGCACATCCTCGCATCCTCTCACCACGATCTGATCCAAAGCCACGTTGCAGCACTCTGCGCGCAGCAGGAGCTCCTGTACGCAGAAGGCAGGTCCGAAAGTCTTTCCCGCCCTCCTGCCCACCCTTGTGCGAAAAAATCTCCGATTAATGTGCAGCTATCTGTCAATCTTAGAAAGACTCTGCGGCGCGGGAAGCTTTTTGCAAGACACCATTCAACAAGCCGAATGAGTGATAAGGAAGCTGCAACCTGCTGCGACGCTGCAGTCCAATTACTGCAGTTGCTCTCCAAAGTCTGCGCCAGCAATCCAGATAACCGGATAACATCGTGCCTGAAAATATTTCGAACGAGAATGCTTACCTGACAAGGTAAGCTAGTATAAGAACAGGTTTTTGGGCTTGTCAAGCTCGCAGCCCAGCGGGAAACCAGAACTCAAGATTATACAATAACCAGCTGTGCAGTTTTCCACCTGTCCGAAGCCCACTATAACCACAAATGCTGCATTTTTTGGCTTCGCCAGCCAACTCGCAGTTCTGACATTCATTGCTAGTCAGTTTCCACAGCATATGTCAGCATGCAGCGCCTGTGGATACGTCTCGGATGAACTGGAGCTGACTTGACTAAACTGCACCACGGAGCCAGCATTTTATGCAGTCCATGTGCCTCCATAGCCAAGAGTCGCCGATTTGACAGACATGACTCGCGGACTGACGCCCAAATCATCATTCCTTTCAGTTCTACGTAATTAGCCAAGAAACGCCCCTGTTTTTCGGCAGCAACGGTGTCATTCCGCCGCACAACGCAAATCAACGCACCGTGCTCCCCGCATTCCCCGACCAAACGTTGAAAAGACCAGATCCAAGCAAAGCAGCACGACGCCCGCGCCCCAAAGCAACTCAGCAGGAAAGTGAACAAATACATGTTCATGCACTACGAGCGCCTCCCGCCCTTGCAAAGAGCGCAACACGTCCTTTGCAAACCTTACACCCGAAGGCACCGCGAAGTTCCGATTCAACTTCACGGCTCTGCTGCCTGCGCTTCCCGAAAGGACGTCTCATTGGCAGTGAGGATCAAGATCCTGGTGACTGCAGAAGAGATTCCATGATTCGAGGCCGCAGGCTTGTCAAAGGTAAGATGCACACATGTACTCGGTCAAACTCTCTCTTATTTTTCTCTCGCTCTACGGTCTCTTTCAGCCACACTCAAAGCCCGGGCAAATGCCTGTCGCGAGGGTCGAGGGCCGCAGCCATCGTGGGCACTTGGACCAGGGCACTCAGAAACACGGGCACGCTGACAGCCTCCCTGACCAAGGCCTGCACGACCGCGAGGTTTTGGCATTGGGGGATGGCTTGACTGAGGACACCCGTTTGCACCTAAGACCTACAAGTCCAAGAGTGTCCAAGCCCACCACGTAGCTCTTTGGCTTAAGTCGGCTTGAGGCTTCGGCCTGGTAGAATTGCATGAAGCCGCAGTTCCCCGCAATGCCGAAACAGTGCGCCGTCTCCATCTCCTTGGCCAGCTGCCTCAAGCTCTCCAGCATCCCTGGCTCCTGTGCTGCTTTCTGCGCCTTCTCGAAGCTCAAGCCTGGGGTGCTGCAATCTGCTTTCGCGGTTGCTCGGCCTTCACCGTTACTATCATTGACATTCCTTCGGCTACACCAAGGCTTTGATAACTACCAAAATAACGCACCCAACAGGCGTTCCTTGATGCATCCAACTTAGTGCCTTCCGCGAAATGTGATGACAGAACGCACCCGACTCGGAACCTAGCCAACAGATACGGTAACAGAAGGCCGCGAGATGCGTTTGTACGTGCGGGCCTGCGCAGGCATCGTGCGGGCAGGCCTGTAGCTGTGCCGCAATGTGCGGGCAGTTTTTCTGGGAGGGCCTTTGTGGGAAAGCCCGGCCTGTCAAGAGAATGCCCGCACAGGTACGGGCCCAATACCTGCACAAGGCCACAGCACATTTGTGCGTCCATTCTTGTGCCTTCACATATTTCCGTTGTGTGCGTGCATTTTTTCGCGCTACCTCGTTGAGAGCCCATTCTTGCGCGGGCATTTTCAGGGCAATGCGGGTCCATTCTTGACTTCTGCCCCTGTAGCTAGAAAAAACTGTCATAAAACTACCACCCAGCCTTGCGCCACGCGTGGACAGGTCTGGAAGCTGAAGGTGCTCTCATGGTCAGCATCGCCCACGGCCCGCACGTACTCATACGAGTCCAATTGGACGATTCCCAGTTGGCCTGCTGTCGGCCGGTCTCGCACCGAGCTCTGGGTCTGACCTCGCAAAGTCCAAGAGCGGCACGGGTGGCAAATCCCTTGTCAAATCTGCATGAAATAACACATTTGCTGAGCAAAAACGGCGAGGGGCCGTTGCCACTCCGTTGCAGCCTGTCCTCCAAACGACCCACCACGCTGGCTTCGCTGAACTCGCTCAGCGAGGAGGCAGTAGAGAATAGGCCCATCATAGACACCTGCCGGTGGAGTTCAACACAAAACCTCGCTTTGGAGTGTGGGATTGCCTGAAGCACAACCAGGGAAACGAAGAGGAGACCCGCCGACTGCGTCTCAAGGCATTGCTCATTTTCAAACCCGGCGGTCAGCTGCATAAAGGTGATGAACGAAGAGGTTTGAACTGCACTTGAAGGCAGCTGTTGTCGAGAAATGCAATACAGAAGGATGTAGAATGTAGATGTTAACACACATGTATCAGTTCAGCTCTGCAGTGCATATTGAAGATGAACGATGCTACGCCAACAGCCAATCATGCAGCATAGTGAAAGTTGACTGCAACCATGCCCTGTTCAGGGCATAGAACATGAGGTCACCGTGCCCGCTGTAGGGACGTGGTGATTTTCAGATACCTCAGATCATTTGAGAAATGAGCAGGATGATGAGGGCAAGTAAAGTGTGCAGGAGTGAGCAGGATGAGGAGGATGAGGAGTGAGCAGGTTGAGGGGGGTGAGTGTGAGGAGAGTGAGGAGTGAGGAGAGTGAAGAGGGTGAGCAGGGTGAGGAGTGAAGAGGGTGAGGAGAGAGGAGAGTGAGGAGGGTGAGGAGCGAGGACGGTGAGGAGGGTGAGGAGTGAGCAGTTTCAGCAGGGTGAGGAATGAGGAGGATGAGGAGGGTGAGCAGGGTGAGGAGTGAGTTTGGTGATGAGGGTGAGAAGTGAGCATGGTGAGGAGTGAGGAGAGTGGTTGAGAAGTGCACATGGTTGATAAAACCACAACAACCCGAACTCAAAACTCTTGCAAACATTGAACTCTGAACGCAATCTTCAATAACCCTAAATCCCAAACTTCAAACCAAGCTGCAGGCGCACCGAAATCATCATGGGACTGTGCCCTTGTCAGGGTCGTGGTCATCTTGACGTACCTGAGGAGCGGGAGGAGCAGAAACATTCCTGCTGGGGTTTTTTCGGGGCGAATAGGTTGAGCATGAATCTGCTACTGAGCGGCCGTTATCGCTTCGCAGCAGCTGGGCGCTTCATCTTCCCAGCTGGAACTGGGCACCACAGGCTCCAGCGCGGCCAGCACCACCAGCTGCCAAGCCAGTCTCCATGTGGGATGAGCACAGTTTCGATGTGTGCCTAAACAACGATGGCTGGACCGCCCGCTGCTTTGCACTTTGCCAAGCAGCAGGAGGGCGGAAGAGCAACTCTGCATGGTTCAGGTTGAGTCGCGGCAAGGTCTTCTGCCTTGGGCCAACAAGTGAAGCTAATGGGTGATTAATTGCAATAAGCCCCGAGCGAGGTGAGCAGTGAGCTTCCTTTGGTTCGCAAGGGGAATGAACAGTTCACTGCTCACCTCCCTTTCCCCCAATGACGTGAGCAGTGGAAGTGTTTTATAGATGAAAGTCCCAGGGGCCTGCATCAGTGCTTCGAGGCTGTCACTGAAGTGCAGGAGCTCTGGCTTGTAGACCGTCAAGCGGCTGAGGTCCATGGTGGACGGCAACTTCCTTCGGTAGTTTGCGTTGCTTTGCAAGTTGCTGAGCTGCTCGTCCAGGTACTGTGGAAGGTACATGGGCCGAGTCGATTTCTTGTGTAGCGTGAAGTGCGAGGACGACAGCCTCGCCTACAAGCCCGTGTTGCTGGAGGCCACACCGGGACAGGTGGGGACGACTCTGCTACAACTCTTCCACGGGATGGACGACCTACACGAGCGAACAGTAACGGGTCGCTGCAGGGAAGGCGGTCTGCTGGCCGTGGCAGTTGGTGACATGGCAGCTGCTGCTGGGGCCTCTCGCTGCTGCGATACTGTCATCTTGCATAACTCGTGCATGCGGTCGTTCTGCTCCTTCTGCTGAGCTAGACAGCTTCTATTTTATTCGGCTTGCTGCCGATTTTGCTCTTTCATTTGCTGGAGCATCTCGCCCATGAGGGCGCGCATGCTGCTCTGCGTGCTCACCTCACTGCCTCCTTCCAAGCCTCTTCCGAGGCCTCCTTCTACTTTGACGAGCTGCAAGGGAAGGGCAACACTGGCCTCATGCCGAATCGCCTTTTCCACTGCTGCCTCTTCCTCAGGTGCCTCTGCTTTTATTTCCCTGGCTCGACCAAGCCTAAGCAGCTCCTGTGAAGCAGCCGGCTCCGTTTCGGACCACAAAATCCTCTTCACTCTCTCCGCCCTCCTCTTGCTCCGGAACTGCCTCCTTACCCAGATCGGTTGCTCGGCATGTGGTTATCCACATCTTGCGTGGAGGAGGCGCCACCGAGTCCTAACAACTCTCCCCACCGCCGCTCACAAGCACCTGCACGGAGAACCCCATCTGCATCCTCCGTCGCTTGGACTCCTGAGTTGCCTGCTCCTGCGAAGCTTCGGGTCTGAGCTGCTCCTCCATAATCTCGCCGAACAGGCCTAAGGCTTTTCGTTGCTCTAGCTGAAGAAAGTACAACCTCGAGCCGGAGCATTCGAGGAGGCAGTAGTGAAAAGGCCCATCATGGAAACCTGGTGGTGGAGTTCATGTCTCCCTGCTAGCAGACGTCAGACAATGACTTGCGAAGAGCAAGCCTCTCACCCTCGGCAACAACTCAGCGATACCTAACCCAGAACACACCCTCAGAAAAGTACGAATGACAGCTTCCCCGACACTGTGCTGACTGTCCCTACTTCCCCAGGACCCCAGAAACCCAGATGGCTGCTGAACCCGTACCTAAACATCTGAGAACAATAAACGTTAACAAATGCCTTTGCTACATAGGCCGCGGGAACAAGCAGCCAGATCTCTTCAGATACAAATGGAGATCACAGAATGTATATGAGATCTTCTGACAAACCTGGCTTTCACTTGATTCATGCGATCCGCCTCATCAAAGATAGGCAGCTGCGTGGCCTTTCTCAAGCCCTTGCTGAACCGGCTCAATGCACCGTCTACAAGGATGCTGCTGACTGCGACGTCCTGTCAGGAATTGTCGCTGCTGTTGTCGCTTTTGGCGGGGAGTTCAGGGGTTGCGGACAGGTACAGGACAGGAACATGGGGTCTGCTGATTGAATTAAAAGGCATGCCTCGTGGCTTACTACTGTACCAGACAAGTTCAAGAACACCACGAAGTTTCGGCGCTCCTTGCGAGACAATTCCGCCACCCTCATCTGTACCCTGTCCACCAAGTCCAGTAACAAAGCCTGCTCCTTGTCGGCCTGCTTTGACAGGAAATCGGACCACCCTGGTTGGGAGGCTCGGACAGTCATGACCTCCACCTGACCGTCGATGCGGATATTCGACGATGCTTCCAGCCAGCTGAGCTCGGAGACTGCAGCATCTTCCCATACGACCAGGAGTGTAACATCCGTGGATCTGAAGCATGTCCGGATCAAGGGCAGTTGCACAAGGGGCGTCGTCAGCAGCAGCCACCGGGGAACAAGCCGGCGCAGGGCGCACTGATGCTTCATCCACAGATAGCCCAGGTCGACAGTGAGGCCGGCAAGAGGCCGGTGTCCTTCAATGCCGCGGATGTGGACTGTGGAGGAGGCTTCTGGGTTTGGGTCTCTGGGCGACTGTTGCAGTACTCAGCGGGCATTGCTCGGGAGAACTTCGGAGCCAGTGGCCTTGACAGAGGCGAAACAAGCTCGCCCGGATGGATGCGAGGGCCTCCTCATCAAGATGATCGCTCCTGTTGCAGTCGCACTCTTCATCAGTTATAGCAACATCAGTTATGGCAAAGCAACGCATCTCCCCGCAAGCTGGACACGAAAGGCGTCTTTTCTCGATCCCTTGAAGCTCCTGAGCCTCTCTCGGGTAATCCCACGGCAGACGACATGGTACCTCTGCAGCTCTGCGCCGTCCTGAAAAAGAGAGCAAAGAGAGGAGCTCTTAGAGGATGTTCGTTGCAGTTCGTTGCAGTTTCGAGAGCGGCCGCCTCGACCAAGCCTTCCCGAGTCAAGCCGTCCACACACAGCACGCCGAAGACCTTCTTCATGGAGACCTCTCCGCATGCGCTACGGTAAAATCCCCAGAACCCGGCCCAAGTCCCCAGCAAGCGGAGACCTGGGACCTGCTCCCCCCTTGGCTCCCGTCCTCGCGGGTCCTCCGGGCGGCCTCGAAGATGCGCTTGCGAAAAGTGCACTTCTTCTTCTGCTCCTGCACATGAGTTGCCGGCTCTGCGTCTCTTGACGTACGAGTTGCGGGTTTTTGAATCTGCTGAGTACGCCCCCGCCTCGATCACGTTGGCGTCGGAGCGCCACTGCGCCACGTTGTTGATCTCGGACGCAAGCTGCCCTTCCAGAGTATCCTCCTCCGCCCACAGCGTCGGGCTTGGACCCGATGGTTTCGTTGCCGGTTTCCCGTAAAGCTCACCAGGAGGCGTTGAGATCATCTTCCTGTCCGTCTGCACCTCCAACTCGGTGTCCGACCTTCCCATCCATTCCACCAGCTCTGGAAGCAATCCTTCCCCAAGGTCCGTGCACCACAGGCTAAGAGCGCTGGTGGCCGCACTGGCCCACTGAACCATGCGATCCTTGGGGTCAGAGCAAGCACAGGCCGGCATCACAAACCGTAACCCCTTCACCCTTCCATCCCATTCCATCCCATGCCATCCCTATTCCAACTTCTCCGACCAGCCTCGTATCTTGCGAATGGCGCCGTGCTCGCAACGCAGGCAGCCATGACTCGAAGAAGGCCGGTGGAAGGGGCCGGGAGCCGGGGAGCCGGGCCCAGAGCGATGGTTCGTCCGACTGAAAAAGAAAAAAAGGGGATGGAAAAAGGCCCTAGACGGCCTCTCTGCCTAGTTGGGGACACCTATGCTTAAGTACATCATCATCCGAACGAACCATGCCCTGCCATAAAGGCCCGCCATGGCCAAAGCCGGCCAAAATGGCTGCGCGTCAGCTCTTTCGCTTAAGGATACTCAGCGAGGCTCTAGAGCCCTACCGTAGGGCGTCGTTTCACAATGGTCTCTGAGCTCCGGACATCAGGTGCCTGGTCTGCTTGTCCGACAACCTAAAGACTTCAGCTGCGCAGCTTGGCCAAAGGTGCTTTCAGACTCTTGAACTGAAGCAGACCTCCCCCAAACGATAAGGGACCCACCGGTCCTGTCTGCTCGTACCACGTCAAGCGACAGTCTTTTGCCGGAGCAGGCCCAAGAGGCTCTGGTGGCTGGGGCACCGGCTGGATTCTTTTGCACCAGGAGCTGCAAGCCAAGACATGTCGCAAACGCAGCTGCGAGGAAGGATTCCCGGCTTGAGGCTTAGCAGCTCTGGCCCGGTGGTGGCAGGGCTTCGAGTAGGCATTCATGCTTTGGCGCCCTCATGCGTTTTCGGTGGGCATGACTTCAAGCTGAACTGAGTGAGCAAGCAAATGCGCACATGCTCTTGCATGGCCACGCGAACTAGAGCATCCATGTTGTGCATCATTTCGGACAGTATCGGTGGATTTTGTCGCGATCCAGTCGGGTATAGAGCCGGTGAATGCTCGAACACATCGAAGCACTTCTGCAAGCCAGCACATCTAGTTTAGCAAGATTTCGCCGTTGAGATCCATCCAGGATAATGGCGCGACAATGTATGATTTTGAAATACGCACGAAGTACATGTACAGAATGGTCCCTTGGGGAGCCTTAAACCCTTAAATTCAAACACTTAGGATCTTGAAGTCGGGTTTTCCGAGAGCCTGTGCTGAAGAGCCTATGGCACTCACACCTGCGACGCCAAGAGAAAAAGAACTACGCCGCCCGCAAAAGCCGAAATTGAGGAATCGGTTGAGATGCCATCAGGCAGAGTGCTTGTGGCATTGCCTGGCGCCTGCGAACCATCCGTATTGTCTGAAGAGACCGTGGTTCCGTCCCCCGTGCTGGTGCTAGAATCTCCTGCCGCCGTGGTGGTGCTTGTGGTGGGTGAGCCTGGCACGAACTTCGTCAGAAACATGTCGTAGTTGCCATCGGTAGGCCCATCCGAACCGGGTGCAAGGGCACAATTCGTATAGCCAGCGGCCATGAGAGGGTAGTTCCAATGAGGCTCCACCACCCATCCGAGAGACGTTCCATCAGTGCATCCGGCCGAGAAGGTATACTCATGTGCTAAGCTTTCATCGAACTTGAGCACTGCAAAGTGTGTCGGAACCGATTCGGAAGTGGGATTCAAGCGTGCTGCTGCGAACCAACCTCCCGCAAATCCTGGCTTTAGGTCGTACCCATAGATCTCGCTGGCACTGCCCACCTGCGCCCCGGAGATCTCATTTCCATCGAGATCGTACTTGATGAGGGCAACATCCCAGGTCGAGTTGGAGACCTCCGAGCCATAGAGCGTGCTTTTGGTGTCAACCAGGAGGAAAATCTGGCTGGACACCCACAAAGCCCGACCACGATCACTGGCAGTGCCTCCTTTTGTAATGGTCCACAGCCACGTGCCGTCATTACCACGGAACTTCATCAGGAACATATCCTGTCACGAAGTGGCTCTGAAACCCTTACAGTACAGCGAGGGCATGAATATCCCAGAATCCCATAAAACCGTACAAAATCTTTAGTGGAACATGCACAAGCCCAAAGCTGCACTCCCCAACCAAGACCTCGCTTCCAACCAATGTCTGACCGTCCAGATTACCGGTGGTGTCCCCAGCAATATACACATCCTGGCTGGTGTCAAGATCCATGGCCCAGGCGAATTCGTTTCCACTACTTCCTCTCTGTGCACGCCAGATCCGGTTTCCGTTCGAGGCGTACATGACGACGAACATGTCGCCAGCTCCAGCAGTGACTCTGCTGTAAAGCCCTCCGTAGGTGTAGCCGGCCACCACCACATGACCGACGTGGCTTGTCTTCACAACTCGTGGATAATCATCCTGGTTGGATCCGAACTGAATAGTCCACGCCTCATTGCCCGAGATGTCAAAAGCCTTTATGAAACCGTCGGCCCAACCAGCATTCTCTTGCCCTGGCATGACGCCGCGGGTGTTTCCCACGACGTAGATACGGTTGTGCCTCACTGCCACACTCTCCGCATAGTCGTCGTCGGTCGTGCCAAATTGATGGCTCCAGAGAAGGTTTCCGGATGCATCAAGTTTGGCGAGGATTGCATCAATCATTCCGACTTGCGTAGAATTATCAACGAAGGAGCCTGCGCCGTACCTAGCACGTGGCAAGACAAGGCACCAGCGACCTACGAAGATTCTGCGCAGGATACTATGCAGGGGCTTAAGTCTTCAAGCAAAGCGTCCCGCACACGAAGTAGCTTTCATCGTGGTCGTAGGGAACCATGGAGCGTAGCAGAACCTCGGCCCCGGTAGCCGAATAGTACTTGGTCCACTCCTGAGTGATGTCCACGCCCTCAGTCAGCTGGAGGAATGCTGAAGTTGCAAGGAGTAGCAGCAGCATGGCTTGGGGAGACGGGCTGTCAGCGAAAGATGCGGGCGCAAAAACTCGGCAGAAAATGGTGCAGTGCAACGGGCAGTGGCGTGCTGCATGCAGCGAGCTCAGGCACCGAAGCCCTGAGAGCCCATATGAGCACATTACATACCGTGGTGCAAGACGCTTTCTCTGTCTTGCGCATCAAACTGGCACGGTCCATTGGGAATCTTGTGATCGCACATCTCGCTGTCACAGGAGATGCGGTTTTATACAGGATCACATTTTTGTCGGGGGCGGCAGCGGCGACTCAAAACTTTGACCTATAACACTTCACAAAGCACACATCATGCAGGCTGGTGGCAGCACTGAGGTCCGCTGCTTTTCAAGCTGTCCAAATTAACACAACACACGATGAAAACATCGCCATTTGCCGGGGTCTCTCCGTCTATACATATGTGTATATATATACACACATTTACACAGTTATATCATTATAAAATATATGTATATACACGTTTAGACAATTATATCATTATATTTGTATGTACACACATGTGTGTGTACTGCACTTGGCACACTGCGCAGGCTACTGGTAGGTGCCATCATCCTTGCCCAGCGGGATGCCAAAGGCCAGCAGCTTCGTCCCAGCTAATTACAGCAGGTGCAGAGAAGCCTAAAGAAGCCAAGCTCATCCTAATGTCGTAGCCAAAGCCCAACATAATCGCCCAGCAAGAACTCCACAAACTCAAGAGAGCAGGCAGAAGCTCCGCAGCCAAGAAGACGTCTTCGCAAAGAAAGGCCCCGAGGCAGAAGATGCAGAAGTCATGAGCGTCGCAGTAGCTCGACACATCGGCCAAGCAGGCCACTGCATGAGAGCTAGTGTATCCGCCACGCGGGTGCCAGTCGAAAGGGGCCCGGCTCGCGATTCGCTGGAATCCTCGACAGGCTCACAGTCATCGCGCGGTCGGAGAGTGGCCTGGTCCCTCCTGGTCTCAGCATGTCCCAGGCCGACACAACCGGGTCGAAGAGCGCTGCTTTGCTTGGGTCGTGGACGAGGTTGCTTCACCTCCCATCGTGAAGTGGACGGCCTCGTGAACGAGCTGGGTGTCTCCTGGGATCAAATGACACCGCCGTGCAGCTTGTGTTTGATGTGTCAACATGTCTGGCCGCTCTACTCTGTTTTGGTGCACTGCAGTTCTGCCATCGACGCTGTCCAAAGCTAAGGCCATCTTTGCTGCTTGTACGAGCTCCCGGGCAATGCTCGTTGAACCAGGGGGTTGGCTCGGCTGCAACAGCCCACGGAAGCACATGCTGCACGTTGGTTGCTCTTATGGTGGTGGTGGTGGTGGTGGTGGTGGTGGTCGTGGTCCAGGTTTGTTTTGGTATTTTTGTTTTTTCTTGATATTGTTGTTGGTTGTCGGCTCGGTCCACACACAAAACTTGCAAGAGTCACAGGGGTGGCGACAACTGAGGCTGCACTCGAGGTCTTTTTTGGTGATTATTTTGTTTTCGGCCTTCGGCTATCGATCGCTCACTCAGTCTGTAAATCCGATGGGCCGACCGGCCCTGCCAGTCTACCCGGTTGCCTTCCGTGCCAGTTCTGGCTCTGGGCATCTCGGCGTCTCGGCTTGACGTTCTTGATGGCACGATGGTCTTTAAAGCAAGCTTGTGCGAGGAAGAGAAGAGGAAGCGACGATTGCGGAGTAACTACAGGGAAACGAACTTTGCCCTTCTAACCTTCAGCTTTGCAGAAAGTCAGGTCGACGTGGAACCGGGTGGCAGAATGCTCCACTGTCTCTTTGAAGCACAAACTGCCACTTACACGCGGTGTCACGGCATTGCAATCAAATTTGCACCAACTCTTGCTTTCTAAGGTCTTGACCTATGAAGCATCATGCTGTCGGCGCCAGCGTGGAAAGCGTAAGTACGCAAAGCCGATGATGCTTCACCCTGGCTTCGGGTTTCAAGTGTAGGAGGTGCCTTCAAGGAACGCCTAGTTATCTTCGGTTTCACATGGTGTGCAACTTGCAGGGTCAGAGAAGCACGGATCCTCAACCATGTACAACCTTGTACACCGCAGGGCCACCCCCTTGTGGTGAGATCTCATCCTGATTCTTGCTCGTGGTCTGGCCTCCGGAAGGGATCCTGGCCTGAATCTTGAGAAGACCAGTGGCACAATCCACAGCACACACTCTCTCTGTTTGGCAAACCTACTTCCAGTGCGCAGCCAAGTTCTGGAAGCCGTGGTGTAAGGGCAGCACCCAACTTCTGCGTGCAGCATCTTGTGCGCAGCGCAACTCTGCCAAACTCATGTTGAGGAGGCGAGTCTGCAGCACAAGATCCGCCAATGCCTGGCAATGCTGCGGCCGATTGGGTAATCGCCATCTTACCCAAGCATGAAGCTAGAACATTGTCAGGACTTGGCTGCGCTGTCCAGTCATTTGCGTGCATGACTGTCCTATCACGTGGTGGGAGGGGCTGGGACGCCGATTTCAGAAGAGTTTGACAGAAGTGTGCCACGAGTTGGATGCAAATCCCGGTGAATTGTATATGGTTGAATACGAGATTGGGACAACCGTTTCCCGAGAGGCACGTTGATGCAAACGCCGCCCCCATGTGCTCTCGTTTTCATGTGGAGGTTGGTGCACGTGCCTGTACAAGGTCTGCGGTCGCGCACGCTATAAATCTATCATACACTAAATCGTGGTACGCATTTGCTTCGCAAACGTCGAGGGCTGGCGTGGCACAAACTGCCACCTATCTCGGTGCTGCCTTCATTGAAAGCCGGCTTCGGTGTGAAACGTGCGGAAGCAGATCTTGCCAGCTGAAACTGGAGCCACTCAGCGTGTTTTGATCACCCATGAAAACATTGGCCGGGCACGGTCTGGAGCTACCGGTCTCCATTTACGTTCTTCAAGGCAACAGACAACATGTATGGGCCTTTAGCTTTTCGCTTGGGGGAGCTTTCACTGCCTCCCTCCTTCGCCTCAGCCAAGCGCTCTTCGAGCTGTCTTTCTGACTTCTCGTTCCTGATTATGCTACCAAGCAGCTCTTCAGATTGAACGAAATCAGCTACCCGGGATTCAAGCTCTGCCCGAAACTGCTGTCGCACTGCCAGGCACGAGCGTATCTCGCGAATGTGCAGAGCTGGATTAACACCAGGTGCTGATGCTTCAACTGATTTGGGGCTCTGCGTGAGGGAGTCCTCAAGGTCGCATGGCATCTCAGGGGTCTGGCTTTGGTGAGCGTGACCAGCATCCTCCAGCACCATTGCGGGAGTCTCCATCCGGCCTTCAGAGATGTTGACCGGGATATCACGGGATCTCCACTCTGGATACACATTGCCGGGCACAAAGTTGCGCAACTGCGAGGCTGGCGTGATGCCCTGCCGTACGACTACGGCATTCGAGCTTTCGCAAATCTGCTCGCCACCGCCCAAGGGGCATCTCTCTTGCCGTACGGCCGCTAAGCTGCGCAGCTGCATTGCAGGGCTTGCTGCTGGAATGGCCCATCCTTAGATGAGCCAGAGTGCCGCAAACTAAAACAAATATATAATTACCTGGGCAGACGCTTCCCCCACACTCTACAACCTTTAGACAACAAAGCGTATGCTTTTCATCGGCATCGTCAGCATCAGCACTGGCAAATGCTCGGCATGTGTTTGAGCAAGCATTGCTACAGTCCACACGTTGCTTGTTTTCGCTTCACACACTAGGAAAGGTCAACCCCACGTTCGTGGTGGGACCACGTGGCTTTGAAGTTTGAGTTTGCCGTCTTTAAATTTGTTTCGGGTGCATGCAAAATCTCCAGGTTTCCGATCTGTTCCACCAAAATATCACAAGTCTGACTAGTCTGACGCAAGAAACGGCACGACGGCTACTTTGCTGCGCATGACTGCCCTCACAGCCCTCACTTGAATCAGCATTGCGAAAGCCTGCATGAGCCCATGTAACACTACGGTTCTTCCACTCAATCTTGCGGTCTGCTGAAGAAGCAAAATGCTTGTTCACGGCAAGCTGCTGGCCCCGTCTGCATCGCCATCGGCCGAGAGACTGGAACGATTGTCGGGCTCCCCAGGAGGTTCGTCATCAACTCTCGCAGGTCTGGATTGCATCTCAGGGGTCTGGCTTTGGTGAGCGTGACCAGCATCCTCCAGCACCATTGCGGGAGTCTCCATCCGGCCTTCAGAGATGTTGACCGGGATATCACGGGATCTCCACTCTGGATGCACATTGCCGGGCACAAAGTTGCGCAACTGCGAGGCTGGCGTGATGCCCTGCCGTACGACTACGGTATTCGAGCCTTCGCAAATCTGCTCGCCACCGCCGAAGGGGCATCTCTCTTGCCGTACGGCCGCTAAGCTGCGCAGCTGCATCGCAGGGCTTGCTGCTGGAATGTCCCATCCTCAGATTGTCGAGACTCCCTGAACCTGGCACTGGCTGTTCACTTGGCTGTGCAAGTGCCAGGCAAGCAGCCGGACCCATCGTCTTTACCACGATCCGGGGCAAGGTCGCTGATCCTGCCATGCTCCAGGTCCCGTTTGTCTCGGAGCAGTCGCGTCCAAGGCAATGCAAACCTCAGAGAGTCCGTTCGTTTGTTTACAAGTGTTGCGTTGGTTGGGTTGCTGCATGCTTCGGCAAAACCGGAGCGAAAAGCGACGAGCCATAGCTGCAGCTGGAAGACCGACAGGTTAGCACAGCACCAAGCGCCACTGCGACCCAGCCAACGCTTCCCAGAATCACGTTGTCCTGAGCAGAATGGATAGGCAAAAAGCGAAACCGACAAACTTGCATCGGCTTTCTGCATTTGTCTGCGTCTGCTGTGCTGCTCCTGCCCATGGACACCGCCCAGGATTGTCGGAACAGCTGGTGGCAAGCTGGTGCTGGTCATCATCTCTGACCAGACAGCATCGCTCAAGCTACCCTGCTGCCTCTAGACTGTTCCCGAGACGTTCTACCGCTTTTTGAGCTACTGAACCTAAACACTGCTTGCAGAAGCCTGCTCATGCAAAGTCTTGTGCCGCTTGCCTTTCAGTCTCGAGGGACAAGCATGTGGTGGAGGCGTTTCCATAGCCGGGCCTCTGATGTCGAAATGTGCGGCTGCCTGGCTGGCTGAGCTGAACGAGTTGCAAGCACAGCCGGTGAAGCCAGCCTCTGTAGTGACTGTAGCGGAGCTGCATCTTTAGCTCGTAGCCTTGGCTTCACATGAGATCTAGAGCCGCCCGCCTGCGTGCATGTCACAGCTTTGCATTGTTCAATCATTATTTGCCGTTCGACACCGTATTATGTCAAACCTGACTGCATTCCCTGCTAGGTGAGTGCAGAATCACATCTCAGCAACCCAGCCTGCCCCAGTCTGAACCGTCTGGGGCGAATCCGGGATTCGATGTTTTCGGTTCTGTTGCATGGCAATCTCTCCGGTACCCCTCAGCACTCTGGCAACAAATCACGACACCAGCCTCACGACCAGCTCCCATGAGCTTGTACGCACCGCAATGTACGTATAAAGTGGGAGAACCCCAACAAGCTAAGGACGTTCATCAGCCAAGAGCCCCCGCTTCGACTCTCACAAGGGCCAAGGCGGCCCAGTCAGATTCCCCGTGGTGCGTTCAGCTACAGCTCTTGGGACAAGTGGCACCGTGTGGCTCCAAGCTCCGAAGCATCCACTCACAAGCAGAGAGGCTTGTAGTGCCAGAGTCGTGAGTAGATTTTGCCTTCGCAGCACGTGCTCTGTCACAGCGCAATCACCCCACACGATGTCTCCGAATTGCACGTGGCTGGTTCGAGGCCTCAGCCTGTGTTGCTGCGCGCCTGGCTCGAGGCTTCAGGTGCACCGCACTGTGGCCATGTCCCACTGCGCAGTACACTTCTAAGACAGGCGCTGCAGCTGATGGACTCTTTGTATCGCATGACGGCTTCTTCACTTTGCATCTCGCGAGCCTGCCGAAGGGAAGCTTCACGACAAACTGAAACAGCATGCAACAGCGCGGCTGCAAATCGCTTATTTGCTTGTAGTCGCCACTCTTTCTTGCCTGTGCGACCTCGCTTCGCCACACTTCCATCTGGACCTCTTGCAAAGTCATGCCTTGCATGGTTGAGGCGGCAGTTAAGATCAACAATTACTGGATTGGTCTGTAAGCTGAGAAACGTCCTCTCTCATGTTAGAAGAACACTCTGGCAGCAACACGAGCAGAAGCAGGTTTTGTTCACACCCACTTAGCAGAAGCATGTGATACTGGGCTTCTCACGCTCGATCGCCGACTGTGACTCGCTCCATGCAGCCCGCACCTCCTCCTTCAATTCCATTTCTGTCTGCTTCAGATTGTCTTGGTAGCTTTCGAACTCCTGAAGCTCTTGCTGCCAGTGGCGTCGTTCAGCAAAAATAGAAGCACTGTCCACCTTAGGCTTAGGAGGCTTGGCTGCCTCTTGCTCAGGACTTGGTGGCGGCCAATTCGCAGGGCATGATGCTCTTCTACGCTCACGCCCATGTACCGTGTTGTCGTCAGAGCTGTTCCCGTCATCGTGGTGCTGGCGTGCTGCCGGGACAGAGTCTCTGGCAGACTTCTCTTGCGCCAAATCCTGCTCCCGAAGGACCTTCGCAAGATCATGAGCCTTCTTCAAGGCATCATCTCGTTCCATGCAGAGACGGTCAATCTCGTCTGAGGCTTCGTCAAGTTGCCGGCATAGAAACTCCTCTCTCTCTGGTGCCAAGCGTCGTTCCAAGGCGAGGCTTTCCAAGCTCAGGCTGCCCGGGTCGAAACGCAGCTCTTTCGCTGCCCGTCGCTGGTAGCCATCCGGACTGGAGCACCGACTGGTCGGGTCACTCCCGGGCCCCTCGGCTTCGGCTTCCGTGCTGTAGATTTGGTCCAGGCGCGAAGGCGATGCCACGAGGCTCAGTCGGGCATTCTGCCAAAGCGCAGCTGCAGAGCGGCTTCGTAAGGGTAGGCGAAGAGGCGACGCTGAACTGGTGGGCGAAGGCAGATCCAAGGAAACCTCATTCCAGTTCGCTCGCCCCAGATTGCGGCTGGATGAGGGCGAGTCCAGCTGCACATCCGGCAAATCAGTCATCGTGCGCGAAACACATGAACTGACTCAACTGACTGAACTGTGCTCGGCTCAGTTTTTCCGTCTGCTGACTGTGCCGACTCCAAAACTTGAAGATCCGACCCTGGACTTGATTGCTTTCAATGCGTATTGCAAGCCAGCGCGAAGCAGGCCCCACAGAAACCATGGAAACCAGTCTCCCACCCTCCTAATTCTACGTTTCCAGTCTTGTTCCTCTGGGGTTTTCAGCCGAAATAAGGTCTGGGGCAGATTGGGGGCAAGTTCCGAAACATGTTCGGGGCAAGCTGCTCGAGTTGATCTTGTTGCTGCTACTACTGCTGCTGCTACTACTACTACTACTACTACTACTACTACTACGGCGACGACAACGACTACTACGAGTACTACCACCACCAGCCACCTCCCCCCAACTACGCTTTCCCAATCCGGGCTTGGCAGAGGCAGCTTCTAGACTCTATGACAATGAAAGCCGCAGAAGTTGCAGGGGCTCAGGCTCCCTAGCTGCTAGCTGCTGTGACAGCAGCAGATTCCTCAGCTGTCACAGTGGTCGTAGTTAGATCGACTGGAGTTGCAAGCGCCAGTACAAGCACGTGCAGGAATGGTGCGCGGCACGATGTTTAAAAATAGGCCCACATTCGATGGCAGAGATTCGGCTTAGACTCACTTCCAAGGCGACGCAGGCCGCCGCGGGTTAACGCTGAAACATCGGAGGGAGCCGTTCAACAGCGGTCGGTTTTATTCCAGCAACTTTTGCATTCCGTGATCTGAGCTGACTCCAACTCTTTGGTTGGAGACCGTCAACAAGTGCAAAGCTCTGAAATGGCACCCCTTCCTTCAACAACAGTTCGACAGAGCTTTGTTCAGAAAGCACCATCAGTACAACATAGTTTGGTCTTAGGTGAAGGCTTCACTTTCCTGCATGCCGCTTTCAGCTATGTGGCACGACTTCGGCGGCTGTACATGGACCGCCATGAATAAAAGTGGAAAACGAAGCAGCAAAGGACCTCGACACCGCGGCTGAGCAATTGTGCCAAAAGCTGTGCCGTCTGAGGTCAGTGAGCTCATCCCAGTGGATCATCGAACAATCCTTCGCTCAGTTTTGGCAGCAGTGAGTCATGAGATCCCGGTTATAGCTGAGTTCATGGAGCTGAATCTGTGGCTACATGCTGCTGCAAACACCACTTGCAAATGACAATTTGACACCGTGACAAGGGTCT
Organism: Symbiodinium sp. CCMP2456; assembly: GCA_905221635.1. Lineage (NCBI taxonomy): Eukaryota > Dinophyceae > Suessiales > Symbiodiniaceae > Symbiodinium > Symbiodinium sp. CCMP2456. The sequence goes on from CAJNDV010035941.1 coordinate 28,721, forward strand.
GTACAAACGCTGGGCACGATGATCGTCGAGTTCTCCAAGCCATAAACGAAGTACGCAACTGATCGGAACGGAGAGCACGGCCCCTGAGGGAAGCTGGTGCTCATCCGTGCTCGTGACTCACAAGAAGAAAGCGGCCTGCAATTCCCCACACGCTGCTCCAAAACCTCGGGAAGCGACTCATACCCACCTACAAGCAGACACGCAAACCAACAAGCAGCAACACACAAACATGCACGCATGCACACGCGCGCAGCAAATCACACTCAGGCACTGAATGTCGATCCCTGCTCTCGCTCCTGCTTCTTTAAAGCTCGTAGTTTTGCTTGCTTGCTCGCTTACTTGCCTCGTTCAAGTGATGTTTCGAAGCACCCCAAGACCAGGACGTAACCTCCAAACAGGCGCAGCGGTAAGACGTTGCTGTGGAGCCGACATAAGGGCGACCACAATCGTCAACGGGTGCAGCTCAAGACCTGACAGCTCAACGAGGCTCAAAAAAAAAGGGGCAACCCAAGCGTCCAGTCTCTGAAACTTTGCCATGGCTAAGGAAGCGTCCCTGCGACATGATTTGTGGCTCAAGAATGTTGCCGGCTATGTTGTGCACCTTGCAGAGGCACAACGCCTTTCGTTGCTTAACCGCCGTAGCTATGTGACAGCGAGCGTTCCAAGCTGGAGACCAAGAATTGGACCAGAATCACAATAAAGGTGTCAAGCAGCCTCATCTCGTGTAAACCGCGAAAACCACATGTAACAGAACATCTCGCAGCGAATCGTCTAGGATAAACCGTTAGGGGAACATGACTTCAACAAGAATGCTGAAGAATGCTCAGCTCCGTTGGACCAACTTCCCTCGCAGGCAAGTGACGTCCCGTCAGGCTTCAGCCAAACAAAGGGGATCGGTGCCAGAGTAGCAAACAAAGGACCTTCATCACCGACTTGTAGTGATGCGTGTGTGCAGAGTTACGAAGGTGGCGATGCTGCAAGGCTGCAACACGGCCTAAGTTAGGAATGAAGTTGGTCACGAAAGTCACGAGTCCCCACACCTGCAGGTGTGGCCGGGCAAAGTGCGCAGCTTGACTTCGGCGCAACTGTCCAGCATCAAAGCAATAAGCGCTCCACGACCACAAGAGGAACCTTCATTGCCCAGAGTGCACACATGACAAAAACCTGAGCTCAAGGAGCAGCAAAAGGTCAGCAAAAGGAGCTTTGCTTCCTATCCTATCCTCTTAGACTCCGTACTATCTTGTGCTATTTTATTACCTTGTGTTATAAGTCCAATATACTGTGATAAATCATTCTGTTATGCTTTGGCATATAGTATTACATGGGGATACACTAACCTATTGTACAATATCGTATGGTGTGTTATGGTATAGTAGATTATATTGCACGTATTTTTCATATGTTTCATTTAATGGTATTCCATATTGTCATGTTGCATTACACTGTTTTCATCTCATCTCAGCTCGTCTTGCCCAGCAGCTGCTACGACCAGGCTAGAAACGCACTTGACGATCAAGTACCTCTGTACCTGAACTCAACACGAATCGGTCTGCATGTCATGGCAATAGGAGCTGAGCGCAAGTCCAAATCCTTGACAGGTGATGGCCTTCCTTAGCTGCTTCGCCCTGCGCGCAGTACTTGATCGCAGATGCGACTGAATAACCAGATCAGTTATCTTTCAACGGCGGAAATGGTCTAGTGTTTCATCATCGGCCCGTTTGTCGCAGCATGTGGACGTCGCATAAGCACGTGCCCCTCCCGACGTCTTCGTGGCCCCGCAGCATCGGGATTCCTTCAAACCGCGGGCAGCGAAAAAGGCTTCGTTCGGAGGTCTGCCCCCTGAAGACAGAAACGTGGTGCTCCCCGACATTCATGCCTTTGGTCGGGGTTTTGCATGAAATGACTTAGCATTGGGATTCGTGGTTCACGCATGGTTCAGGGTTCGCGAATCCATCGTCGTGACCTTCGCTTGATTCGTGGTCAAGCATGTGTGTTGCATACAAGCCTGCGGCTGTGGCGGCGCAGAGAGCCCGCAGTTTGAGATGCTGTTGAGCTACACTTAAGGTTCCAAAACTTGTAATCGGCTGCCAGCTGTATCATTAATGTGGGATGATAAGGTGATTGATTGGTGTTTCTCTAGGTTCTCGATTGGTGGTTTCTTGGTGGCTCCTTTGGTCCTCGTTTGGTCGAGTCCTGGCGGATCTTTTGGATCTCCCAACATGTCAAATCTGGCGGCAGTACGCAACTCAATTGATCTTTTTCTCATCGTGCCAAAACTTGAGCGCTTCCTGAAGTGCACTCTACGAAGGCTAATGCTGGGACAGAGTCTGGCCAGCTGGTGGCGACAAACAAGCGGCATAATCTTGGAATAGTCTTCGTCGTAGCACCAATGGCAGCAGCAGCAATAGGCGGCAGTGGTAGTGGCAGTGGCAGTGGCGTGGCAGTGGCAGTGGCAGTAACAGCGACGGCCGTGGTGGTGGCTTTGGCGGTGGCAGGTAGTGACAATGACAGCGGTGGAGTTGTGGCAGCAGTAGCAGTAGCAGTAACAGTAACAATAGTAGCAGCAGCATTTTTCAGATGAAGATTTGAGATCTATACCACGAGGAATATCTTGCCAAAAAGCTCTAGGCTAGGCTAAACCCCAAAATGCCTAGCTTAAGCCAGACTAGTCCAGCTCGCGTTTCATCAAAATCGGCAGCCTAGCGCCGCCTATGGCACATCGCAGATCATCGCATTTCACTCACGTTTGTGCTTCTTGCTCTTCTTGCCATGGGCCTCCGGCTCCTCGTGTTTGTGCTTTCTGTCCTTTTTGTCTTTGTCCTTCTTCTTCGCACCCTTCTTGTCATCCATTGCTGGCACCGGCTGGGGGGCCTTCTTGTCGTGCAGCGCCAGTGCTCGCCCGACCTCGGTCATGAGCCGCTTTGGCAACAAAGCATCCACTCCCAGCTTTTGCGCGGCTTTTCCTGTCTCGATCAAGGCAGGATGTGCATCATACTTGTCCGGATGCAGCACCAGCTCGGCATAGGCCACCACAACGTGGATTTTCGATGTTTTTGTATAAATCTCCTGCCATGGCTAAGCCAGTTCTTACACTCGAAGTAAACTAAATTGCTTTGTGCCTGGTGCTTTCTGTAACGCAAAGTTAATAGTCGATAGTGGATACTGTGGATTGTCGCTCGAATCGGCTGGTTGTAGCTTGTAAGGCTACAGTTGCACGCTTCGTTCCTTCTTGTCTATTGCAAATTACAGTGACACCAAGTGAACAGTGAACAAAGTACCACTACAGAAAGCGGACAAAGTTCCTTCCCACGGCAGTCCATATAACCTGGAGCGGCAGCACATCTCAGCGACCCAGCGGTAACGCATATCATAACAAGTGTAACAAGCTGTGCCGATTTTGTTTTAAATGTGGTCGGGTTGGGAGTCGACGCATCTGTTGAGTAGCATGCCTGTCTTACAGATTACAGCTGTTCGCCAGGGCAGTTGCATACAGACAATCCGAATCCGAATCCTATGATAGTTGCGTTGCACTGGTGCTGCTTTTCACCCCATGTGTTGAAGCTGCACTTGCGTTAAACACGTGTCTTAGGGTGGGCGGGGCCTGTCCTGGATGAGCTTGTTTGCCGCACCAAGCTTCCCAAAGAGCTGAAGCCAGTCTTCTGGTCCGACCTGGAGTTCACTCAAACCGCCCAAGTAGATGCATTCCTTGTGGAGCGACGCTGACAGATCCTGCATTGCCCCCACGTCCGTCTCCAGCTCTGGCATGCTCAACACCTCTTGCATCAAAGCCGTATCCCAGGTTGTTGTGGCATCGATAATCTTCCTTCGTTCGTGTACGTGTGTGTACATGTGATAAACGAAAAAACTTAACATATGTAACGCATGCATGTACGTATGTTGCATCTTGCGGCTTGGAACAGCCACGAAATCTAGATGCATTCAATGTCAAAGTGCTCGTACATCGCCATCAAAGTCTGGATGCCCTCGAGCTTGATCTTGCACGTCTCGTGCAAGTCCTCCACGGAACAGCGGAACTCGTGGAGGCCCGCGTTAACCTTCGCACTCAAACCTGCAGCATCTACAAGATCTGTGTCCAATCTGAAGGCGGCCACAGCAGCATCGTATTGGGAGCGGACATGCTCACCAGAAATGACCTGCGATTTGTCGGCCTTGAGCACAACGGACTCGAGCTGCTCAATCACTTTGCTCAGGTGCTGCACACCTTGCAAAAAGCTCCTCACATTCGAAGCGTAGCTTCCGTTGGAGGGGAACATCTCGCTCACGACTGCGTTCATCTTCTCCAAATCGGGCTTGTGTTCAAAGACCTTGGCCTTCACTGTCGCGAGGGTGGAGGATGTCATGCGCGAGGAAAGTTCGCGCAAAGCGGGGAACATCTTCTGGAAGAATGCCGGGGCCTCTTGACTCTCGAAGGACTTCTCTCCCCAAGCGGCAACAGTCGTAACATACTTTGACACCCGCAAAAGCACATCATCGAGGTCGAGACCCGCGGTGCCTTCACCAATGGTTGGGAACTCTCCCAACTGGTGCCATGCTCCAAGCATGCTTTTGGCCATTTCACGGTCCTCCTTGTTGCCGAACTGAACGACGCTCAGCTCCAACATTCCTGCAACCAGCAGATGCTGCTGTGATAACAAGACCAAAGGACCACGCGGCTACAAGTTGTACTGTTGTACTGTACAAGTACTCGTGCTAGCTCATCTGCTATCCATGGCCACTAGACAAGAGCGGCCTCTCTGCTCCCACGCCAGACACTTTGACTCCGACATGGGCTGGAACATCATGCCCTCGCACGGGAACTGGAGCTCACACCAGCCTAACAAATCATCAAGACTGCCACTGCTCCCCGAAAGCGATGCGGAGAGACACAGAACCGTGGAAGACGCCTTTGACACCTCCGTTGCCAGCGATGCCCGCAACTCTTTCGCACTCTCATCGGAGTCATCATCTGGCAACTCAAGGAGCAATTTCTTCGCCTCCGACAATGGCTTCAGCGAGATACCCGGCACACGCCCATGATCGGCCATTGCCTGCTGAAGCAGACTTTCAAGCTCCCGGAGATCGGTGTGGGCTTTGCGCCCAATCTCCAAAAGCTGGTCCAAAGAGCATGTCTGCTGAGCACGATTCACAGCATGTCCCTGTGCAGTCCTGCCGAACTTTGGTTGCTGATCCTACTTAACTTAACCGTTTCCTGAATGCGCCAACTACACGGCGACACGGTCACATGAACATAAGGAGCCCCTGACCCTGGCCTCAAGCTAGGGCTGGATCGAATGGCTAGCCGAAGTCGCGTACTGACCTTGCTGGATGCCGCCACGAGGAGCTTCAGGTCAGCAGCACTGACACGGTTGCCACCTGGCCCATCTGACCCTCGATCCCCATTGTCAATCTGTGCCTGCACGCGGGCGAGGCAATGGAGGAACGATGCATCCAAGACTACCTGCAACGATAGCCCCGTCTTGTTCTCCCAGACAGCAGCATCCGGGGACAGAGTTGTCAATGTGTGGGATGCGGAAAAGCTTGTCCTGCGGGTGGTGGGGTCTCCGGGGTCTTGAAGCCTTAGGCATCCTGCGAAAGAAATATAAGCCGTAGCCCTAAAATCTCCTGGCGATCAGTGGCTGGAAGGTGTCCGGAGGCAAGAGCTTGGCTATGTCCTCGATCTGAAGTGCATTGCCCTTATCCTTCAGCATGCCGTTGAAAATGCTCTGAAAGAGATTCAATTGAAACTGCAAGATCTCTTCGTTGCTGAACTGATCACGGAAGTCACTCAAAGAAAGGCTCACTTCCGGTACACTTTCGCTGCTGCAGCGGATGAAATTGATGAAATTCGGGGCTCCTTCCTGCCACGGAGCATGCTTCCAGCAGGGAAACACTAACATGAAATATGCTACTAGACTGTCACTGTAATTATGCTGCACTTCGGTCGGGAGAAACAAGCGCACTAGAAATCAACCCGACACATGGATAACTCGTCCTTGCTTAATATATGATTTCACAAAGAGCGCCCAGGCGCGCTTTGTATTTTGCCACACGAAATACCGAAAGCATGCATGTGCAACCGCGAAACCGTTCACACTATGCTTCTGTTCGGCGGGAAGGAACAAGCACGCCTGACATCCTGGGGTGGGTACATGGATAACTCGTCCTTGCTTAATATATGATTTCACAAAGAGCGCCCAGGCGCGCTTTGGATTTTGCCACACGAATTACCTCTAGCACGCATGTTCAACCGCGACACCGTTCACACTATGCTTCTGTTCGGCGGGAAGGAACAAGCACGCCTGACATCCCGGGTGGGTACAGGATAACTCGTCCTTGCTTAATATATGATTTCACAAAGAGCGCCCAGGCGCGCTTTGTATTTTGCCACACGAAATACCGAAAGCATGCACGTGCAACCGCGAAACCGTTCACCCTATGCTTCCGTTCGGCGGGGAGACACAAGCACGCCTGACATGCCGGGGTGGGTACATGGATAACTCGTCCTTGCTTAATATATGATTTCACAAAGAGCGCCCAGGCGCGCTTTGTATTTTGCCACACGAAATACCGAAAGCATGCACGTGCAACTGCGAAACCGTTCACCCTATGCTTCCGTTCGGCGGGGAGACACAAGCACGCCTGACATGCCGGGGTGGGTACATGGATAACTCGTCCTTGCTTAATATAATATATGATTTCACAAAGAGCGCCCAGGCGCACTTTGTATTCTGCCACACAAATTACCGAAAGCATACCTGCAAGATCACTCACACTAATGCTGCAACTCGTCCTTGCTGAATCTGATTTAACAAAGCACACCTCGGCGCACTTTGTAGTTTGCTACACAAAAAACACCAAAAGCATGCATGTGAACTCATTACACGTCGCCTCTTTGTGGAGAAATGATCACGCTAGAACTCCCGGAGTGAATGTATGGATTACTCGGTACTCGTCTTTGTTTAAATGACCAGGCGCGCTTTGTACTTCCTGACAACCCCACAACCGTAACACCAACCGCTGGGCCCCCAATCGAATGGCTCCAAATTTGGGTTGGATGTCCTCCGGGGCACGCCCCTAAAGTTAAAAGATGTGGATGCGGACTAGGGACTAGAGCCCGAAGCAGCACAACAGGCAACACTGCAACTCACGAACCAAACCTAAAGCCTAAATCTTCATACGGTCCTGCCGCAACTTCTCCGCGATTGCCTGAAACATGAACCGCTTCTCTGATTTCGGAAGCTGACTCATGAGCTCCTTCCACTTGGCGGCCACTGCGGGGTCGCACACCGCCTGATTGCAGCTTTCTGTCCTGCTCCGCAGTGAAACGAGAAGAGCATTGGAACTACTCAAGAACTAGCATTGACAAGGTTATTTGCATTTGACTCAAGCTCACCGGAAAGCTACCGAAATCGAAGTGTTTTAGGTTGAAGACGGCGAAGCATATGCAAGTGTTCCAGATCTATCAGTATATTAAATTAGGGATGTAATACAAATTAAATACGAAATGAATACGATTGGAGAATAGGAAATGAATACGAAAACAATAGGAAATAAATACGAAAACAATGGGAACAATAGGACGAAAAATAAGTCAGTTTTGGCCCCAACACACCAGACTTAAGACAACATGCTGTGAAACATACACGAACAAAACGAAACGTGTAACGAAAATGTCCCTTTTTGGCGCGGGCATTTCATGTTCTGCTTTTTTCTTTATTAGGTGAGGTTAAGGTTAAGGGCTAAGGGCTCAGGGGGGTAGCCATCGTAATGAGTCATCAGTCCTGATCATGTCGGTCACTTCGATCATGTCTGTGAGCAACTTGGACTGCTGGGCAAGTTCCTTTGCCTCTTCGGACTGGCCTTCAATCTGGCTGATTTCTTCTGCCAACTTCGCACCCCGCAACGCCTTGTTGCGGGCATCAGCTGCCCTGCACCCCGGTGTAGCCTTCATCATTCCCTCAACCGTTACCGCCCGGAGCTGTTGCAGGGTTGGCTGGATCTGATCAATCTTCTTCTGTTTCTCCGCTTGCTTGGAAACTTGCGGCACAGGCGAGGGTGACGTTGCGGGGGCACTTGGATTCTGAGGCTGCTTGTGCCGTGATCTCTTCATCGGGGGATTGGAGGCGCTGCGGTTTCTTGCCTGCAAAGAGCAAGGATACAGGATACAGCAATGTTGGCCCCGTGCTTCAAGATTAAGATTCAACACAGCAATCTGTACAGGTTCCGAGAGTCTCGCAAAAAACCACAAACACACAGCTACACGCATTCTATCGTTTGTGACCACTATCTACCGACCACGCCTCCGCCTCATCGGTCGGGGCGACTGACGCTGTAGTGGAGCCGGTGGACAAGCGCCGCTTGGGCTGTCCTTTGACCTTGCTCTTACCAAGAGCCTTTGCAAGCACGCAAGACGAGTCTGAACTCGAGCACCCTCCTTCAGCGGAGGATTCGTCTTCGCTGCCGTTCACTTGCACATCTGCAAGCACCTGAAGCCACGGGTCATGCAATCTGGTGCCCAGTGAGCCTAGCGGCCACTTCATCCATCACCAATTCCTGAAAATTTGGGGGGCGTTTTGAGGCTATGGCTATATCCATGACAATGAAACTACTCAATAATGGGTGTTTTGTATTTTAGCCAGCACCGTGGGCCCAACCGCTTGAGGCTCCATACATCACGAATCTCCCGGTCCGTAATTTAGCTGCAACTCGACCCCAACAGCGATGGATGCGAGGCGATAACATCGCAGCGCCTCCACAAATACATGCAGTACGAGACGGGCAAAAGCGCAAAGTAGTGGGTCGCGAAATCATTGACAATCCCTACCGCATCAAGATCTCCATTTGTGTACAACCCCACATAGCCTACGGAATTCGGGGCCTCGAAAAGCAGCTCGTCTAAATACTTTATTAATTAGACTAAAGTATTGGACAACTCGAAAGTAATCAAATGACTCATGGACTCATGAATCATGAATCAAAAGTTGCTCCCTTTGAATACTCTCCTGCCCCGAGCCACAAGAGCTAGATCAATGTCACAGCGGGCCTTCTGCTCCATGGTGCACCTCGTGGCACCTGCAGACTTCTCTTGCAAAGCATCGAGCTCCTCACGGTTTTCAACCTCCTTGCTCTGGACTTTCGAATGGCTGAGCCGCCTTCCCATTCGAACTTCCTTGACATCATCATCCTCCCGCGCAAAGACCACGCCAGGCCGCTTTTGATCATCTAGCGTCACCTCTAGCTTCAAAGTTTTCTCGACGAAGCGCTTCTGCTGAGCCTCTGTCTTAAGCTTGTGCATGCCCTTCTCTTCGCAAATCTTCTGTAGCGACTTCCATGTTCCAGTCTTGGTGATGCGGCAAAATAAACAAGTACTAATTAAGTAGCAAAACACACAAGTCCTTGGACCTAAACACCTACACAAACACACTGCACGGGTACTGTGAATTTCATACGCATACCATAGTTAAGGGTCGGGCCTGGGCAATTTCCAAAAACTGCTCGTCCCGTTTCTCATAGCTCTTGATGTCTACCAATTCGTGGCGTTGTCGTCGCCCTGGATTCATGAGTCGAGCACGAAGAGCACTCTTGCGAAGATCATGCATCCTTGCATGACTTGCAGTTGCTGTCACAGTAGGTGAGCCACAGCGATGTGTAACACAATGCTAGTGACTCGTGACTGCTAATGCTGCAGACATGGATTTGAGCATGGGGCTGGACTGAATGAGCCAAGAGGCTTTCTTCTCAGGGGCGAATGTGCCCGACGCTTTTGCACTAGCTCTGGCAATGTGGTCTTCTTAAAAGACCCCCTCGCATTGTAAATGCATTGATGACAATGCTTCGCACCACATCGTACCGGATGCACTATCACCGGCTCGCCAGAATACTCTTCAGGAGTATCCTCTCTCAGGAATCATTGTGCAGTCAAATGATTGGCAAGCAACAGCACAATACACACGCAATCTAAAGTTTATTTCTTCATAATTGCGTCCTTGTCCGGTGTTCCAAACACCTGGTCGCAGAGCTCACAAGCACCTTCAGGAACGGGATCTTCGGGTTGCTCTTCCGTCTCTGCCATGGCCCTTCAAGCACTGCAGCGCTGCAGGCTTCTTTCTGACTTTCTGGTGGATGCAAAAGCTATACGGCACAAACCTATAAGCTTGATTGGATATGTCTTGCAAATGAAACTCAACCCGAAGCTGTCGTTTAGTTCAGCAGGGATTCCAAGCCAAGCAACCGTTCACTGTTTCCTACTCGTGAGAGCCGGCAAGCAGAAATCAAGCGATCACCGAAGCAACGCGAGCTCATATGAGTGTTGCCTGAGTAGTTGGAGCAGAGGTTAGCCGGCACGGTTTCACTCAGTTCGCAGCACGTATGACTCATCATCACCCCCGCAACAGCACACAGCGTACTGCTGAGCTGCGCAAGTGTGTTTCGAAGCACTGGCCACGAAGTATTGCACGTGCATATGGGTTTACGGTTTACGGTTTATATTTACATTTACATCATGTTGCAAAATTGACAAGCCTGAAAGGAATATGAACGTGCACAGCTGGCGGCCCAAAACCTGAGACTCAGTCAAATCAAAATGTCATCTTCGGCGAAAGGGCCGGCGACCCCTGCAAAAGATTCAGTCGCTCGCAACACCCATCGTGTTGCAACTGGATGAGCTACATTCAGACATCAAACTCCTGTCTGATGTATTGCCGCAGGGACTGGCAGACCCAGGGCGCGCACTCAAAGACAGGCTCGGTGGTTTCATGCTGCTTCCAGGAGACGACACAAATGATTCCGAACTACTGTCTGACTCTGACCCACTTGACTCACTGCTTGCCTGGGGGGGGTACATCACTGCAGGAGCTCTAAGGGGTGGTGGATGCCGAACTCCTGATCCGTCCACGACCAATGGCCACGCGAAAGCCTTCAAGGCGACCAGGATGGCGCTCAAGACGGAAGTAGTCATTGCATTGCCTCAAGGAAGTATATGGTTTAGGGTTTAGGGTTATGGGTTTACATTAACGATTGGGATGTAATCCGAAATACAGACATGGAAAGACTTGTGAAATCGCTCTTGCTTTCTCCAGGCAATTTGTTTCAATTGCAAGATCGTGTCTGCACATGTGCGAGCCCCCCACCAGCCATCAAGTTCAAAAGGGTGTACGAAGGCGAACCCATCGTGAAACAGGCCATGTCAAAACCCTGCATCGCCATGAGCTCCTGCCCACTGATGAAAGTCCCACGCCGGCAATCGAATAAACGTACCGCGGTAGTAATCGCCCGCATCCTTCTCCGAGGAAACGCAACATGCCGCTGAACACTTCCTCGGCTAAGCTTAAGCGAAAATACGAACCTAAGCTTGGTGTGCTTCTGCTTCGAGAACGATCTGCGAATCCCTACCTCCAATCATGCTGCCAACTGTCGCCCCAAGTCGATGACTGCCAGCGTTGGATCCACCCGCTTCTCCTGCGATCGACTATCGGTGCTTTGGGCATCGGCAATCTTTGGGAAATCTTGGTGTATCAAAGTCCCCTTCTACAACAAGCAACCTTGACGACAAGTGGGTGTGGGAGTTGATGGCGGTGACGCTGAAGATGACAACGGCGAAGGTTCTGATGGCGGCGGCGATGCTAATGATGGTGTTGTTAACCAGGACGGTGATGCCTTGGATGATGCTGCTGACGAAGCGATGATGATAATGATGGTAAGTTACCATTGATTGATAGTTGATAATGGTTCTGAGCTACGATGAAGATGGCTAAAACCCTACAGTGGTTTTGGGGCGCAGGTTGCTTACGCAGATGTGGTTTTGAGACTGCTGATGATGATGATGATGATGGTGATACTGTTTCAACCTTTGACTTCGACTTAACTCGGGCTTATACTTATAAGTTATACGACAGATATAACTTATAACTTATAAGATAATCTAGAAGTTGTAAGTTATAACTTATGACTTATAAGGATAGTCTGTATGTTTATTATATGGCTACGGTTGCCTTAACATAGATTAGCGTCAAACGGTTTGCAACGGTTTGACACTAAATGTGTTCAGCCTGTCGGAAACGGTTTGCAACTGTTTGACACGATAAACTGTTTGACACTGTTTGACACTATTTGACACTAATACCTTGTTTTGGCGTCACACGGTTTTACACGGTTTGACACTATATTGTAGTTTTGGCGCCACACGGTTTTAAACGGTTTGACACTATATGTGTGCAAACCTTATCTTTAGTACTATTTAGTACTGAGAAGCCGAAGTTTAAACAACAGAGATGGTCATGACATATCATAAAACCATACACCCCAGCAGCGGATGACTAGTTATCATGACTCAAGCAAGACTCCATAACTCTGTCATGGTCATGGTTGTTATATACAGAGTATATGTGATATGATACGATTCTGGTAGGACAACGAACCCATGCCGTAGGGCCGTAGGTGACTAGACAAATTTGCACACCGGAAGCGACAGAATCCCAAGTCCTGAAGAAGATATTCATAATTCACATCCAGGCAAAAACGCTGCCGAGAATTCATCCTCTGCACTATCTCCACTGGCAGAGTGTCGCTGTACTTGTGAGGGCTGGTCAAATATCTCCGTCGCAATAGATCATCCTGCTGCTCTTGTTTCCGCGACCTCTTGCCCTCCTAGCCGCGATCAGTCTACGACTGTTTTGGGTTCGCGGGGTAGTGGTTTGGTGATTTGGAGGTCCTTCGGGGGTGGTGCATTGGTGATTTGGATGTCGTTTGGGGGTGGTGGGCTGGTGTCTCGGAGCTACAGATTTGTTTGGGGTGGCGTTATTTGGATGCTGTTTTCTTGAAACGAACCCACTCATCCACCAGCCTTCGAAATCTCTGGCAGCAAGGGTGGCCCCCACTCAGCAGCAACCCGCGCGATGGCATCCAATGTGGTCGGCTCCAGCACATTTCGGAACCTGCCAGGTCAAAACACATAGTCCACTTTCCACCTACCCGCTTCTTGTACCATGTATCAACACAGACTTGACGCAGCGAATAAGGTTCCAACGTGGACAGTATGACATGAATCATGTGGTCGAAATCAGCAACATCGGCGCAGTCTTGCCGAACCATGACAACATACACCCGTCCACGCCGGCAGGGCGACCCGAAGTGGGACGACCTAGAGCAGCAGGAGCATCTACTCGAGTTCATTCACCTTATGAAGGTCGACAGGGTCAGGGCGGGTGTGATTTCCAATCCAATCCCAGAAACCCTCGGGTTCATTTAATTTCATATAATTGGAATGGGTCGGGCCTGGCAATAGGCTTCTAGTTCTAGTTATAACTGCACACAGTTCACTTTTGAATGAATCTTGTTCTGTTGCTTGGGTTATGAAAGTCGAGCTTTTCGTTGTGCTGAGAAGGGCAGTATACACTTGTTTTGTACTTCTCGCTATGACGTCGAATCACCTGAGTCGCCTGAGAGAGTCGATAGCGGCAGCATTCCCACCTTCCATACACATACACAGCTAAGAGCATGAGGTTTCAGGATACAGAAGTTTGACTACGAATACCGCATATTATCTAAGGTCCTAGATATATGATATATTATATTATTATATTATTATATTACCCTGACCCAAAACCACAAAGAGAGCAAATATACCCTGACCCCACACCAAAACCGATGCTTGCAAATACTTGTACTTGCAAATGCCTAATAAGTAATAATAACTTAATCAGCCTATTTTTGGTAAATCCATGTCGCTTAACGGCTTAACAAGGGAATGGTGTCATTCCTCACGCGTCTGCACTATGTTGCTCAACAGCTTTGCCACTACGAAGCAACCACACAATGTCTTTGTTAGATCTCTCAAGAACCAGGCAAGGCTAGAGATACCCAAGAACCACAACTGCACATCACCTGACTGTCTCGACAGTCTCGACCTATCTTCGATGGACAAGAAACTCCATTCTCAAGACCTTGAGGTGGTAATGTTCAATAAGCTGCAGCCCGATCTCCTCGCCACTGTCCAAGACACCGGTCAGCATAAACTTCATCGGGGCCTGCCCACACATGAGCACACAATCGACGGCTTCCTACCCCCGACATTGTTTGCATACCGCACTTTCTGTAACACTACATGTACAAGTAAAGAAGCAGGTGCAAGAGTGCTCCTGGGATTTTCGCTCGGGCGACATGCCACTGCTGGCTTCAATGCTGCTTCAACTGCAAGGAACAACGGTCGACTTCATGCAGATAGCAGCGAAAAGCTTGAAAACAACATTTCAACAGTCTGCCAATTGTCGGAGAAGGCTTCTGGCTTCGCTTGCAAGCTCCTGCTCTGTATCAGACGCTATGAAACGCAACTTCTCCACAGCTTGCAACTTCCTTTCAGGAGGTCCAGCCTGAACGAACGCTTTCATACACTTGGAATGAACCCAGGCCGACGGCCTATACCGGTTGTAGTGATAAGCAAACCTAGGCAAGCCACGGGCAATGGGATCGCCACAGTGGCGGCACTTGCTCCTGCCAGTCTTGGCTAAGTCCCCTTCGCAAAAGCCAATCTCTGTGGCAAAAAAACTGCTGGAAGAAGCACGCTCCACGGCGCTGCCCTGCTGTTGCCATTGAAGCTCACGCTGCTCCTGGACTTCTACAAGAATGGAAGGGACTTCCCGCGATGTTTCTTCCACCGTTGTTGAGGGCGCCGCAACAATGTCATCTTCTGAATCGGAGTTGTCGGACACCGGAGCAGAAGCCCCGCTCGACCCAACGTTTGATGGCGAAGAGCCAGTCGAAGCGCAACCATCAGATCCGGACTCGGAACTGCTCTCATGAGCGACGACAGCCCTGAGCTCTGTGGCCTGCGCAGCTGGCCTCGGTCTATCCTGGGGCATGAACAAATTTGTGAACGCACGCTTGTGAAATGTCGAAACCAAACCAAAATAACTGTAGCAATCTAGCCAGACCAAAACGAAAAAGATCTACAAACTAGAACGTCATTAACTCATAATTACATCAACCATGGCTCCTCAGAAAAAGCGGGCATGCCTCGTGCTTTCTGTAAAGCACCAGCAACTCGTGCCTTTTTCAGGGCCCGCGAGTTTTGCGGAAGATGTTGCTGTCTTTTTCTCTGGGTGGCCTGAAGTCCGAAGGGCAGTTTTGGCTTTGGCTGTCTGGTTTTCTTTTCATTCAACATAACAGAGTCGTGCTCCTTGATGACCGTGACCTCAAGGAACGAGTGAGCCTCCTGACCAGGGGTGAAGGCATCCAGATCGAAATCCAGTTGGCGTGCACACACTTTCTTGTGCCTCAAAGCTCTTGCATTGCCAGCAGTTTGCGAAGTCAGCATAGATTCGAACAGCTCGTGGGATGTAACGAAGTCAGGTAAACCTGAATCTGGCAGAAGACTGATCGCGACTCTTCCGTTGCCCACCGTGCTTGCACGCACCAGGACGTGTTCAGAGGGACGCAAAACTGTCATAGCCAAAAAAGCCGTGACGCAGTCAGCATCCGCAGGACTACCACCTTCAGCCCAGAACTGCAACAATGCCCCAGTTTTCCAGCCGAGGTTGTGGACATGGCGAGAGAATCCTCTGACAAGTGCTTTCACTGCGGAATAAACCAGGGATCCCTGGCAAATGCCACATTGGCTGCGGCAAGTGCCGGGGCAATCTGCAAGCTTCGGGACCGTTGTTTCCCAAGCCTCGTCAGACATGTGCTTGAAAGCTGGACCCAAAGCAGCGGCAATCTCTGAATCAGTCATTGTGGTCTCCATCAGATCTGCCCTCAGTGCCCCATTAGCGTCCCCCAAACCCAGGCCAGCCTTCCAACTATGATGCTCCCGAAGGTGTTTGTAGTTGATCTGCAAGCGGTCGTAAGCCAACTTGTGCACCATGCGTTGCCCGATTTCGTGAACAGCTTGCTGATCACGGTCGTTCCCAATAGGCAGCGCAGTAGACAACCACACGTCCCGTCGTTCCGTTTCAAACGCGGCGCGGACCTCATACGGTGATTTGTCTTCGGTGCTCATCTGCTTCCATTGCCGACTCATCTGCTTCTCCCTCCGGGCATACTCGGCTTTGGGTAACACTTCACCACGTAGCGCCTCACGGGAGAAAACATTCCAACCGCACAATCTGCGCAACTGTCGGTTCAACTGTTTCGCAACCGGGTGTTCGCCAGACTGATGTGCTGGGCATGGCCTTTCGATGAGGCTGACAAGTCGCGCATTGGGAAGGGTCTCTGCCTTTACGCAGGCCAGGGCTCGCGAGTGTTCTGCTACCAGGGAGTGTAGAACAGATCTCTCGGAGCAGGCGCGGGCAAGTTTGCCACGTCCTCTGAACTTGTGAATGACATTCTGCAACTGGCCGTGAAACACCTCTACGGCATCAGTGGAGAGTGGGGCGTAAGTTGCAACGTCCATCAATAGCTGCACAACTTGAACATACACTTGTTTGCGGGATGCTGGTTCGTCTGAGCCAAAATCTCCCAAGCTCCTGAGAAGCCCCTGGGTTATTTCCACATCCAAACAGCAAGGGCAGGCAGAAAGCCGCTGCTGCAACTCAGACCAACGGTTGAAGAAGTCTTTCTCTGTCATGGGGCATAAAGCAAATAGCTTCCAAGGGTAGCAATCCAGTTGATGCACGAAACGGCGCCAAGAATCTGCCATCCCGAACAAAGCACCACACCAGACTTCTTTGGCTCTCGACGGACTTGGGCCCAACCCTTTGCAGACACTCTCCTTGGAGGTATGGACGATAATGTCCAAAAAGGATTTCACGATGTCCATTCCAAAATTGCCCGAAGCGAAATTCAAGAAAAAACGCAAGCTTTCAGAAGCCATTCCAACGTTGTCGCTTGCTCCTCAAGGCTGTGCCAAGGATCAGGCTGGATGCGCAAAAAGAGTGTCCATATCCAGGGAGTTATTTGAGATTACAACTTTATCAGGGTTCGGGTGAAACGGCGAGAACTAACTCGACCTATACAGTATAGGCTATACTAGAAGCTTCGGCTTCATCATCCGTACACCGAGTACCAACTCAAATAAGAAAGGGCCTACCATCTGACCACACACACCTGCCTGCCATCAACACTTCGTTGCGCAATGTGTGCACAATACGAGTTCGCTTCATCAGCTTGTTGATGGCGAGATCAATTGGAGCACACAGCATGTTCACAATGGACGCGTCATCGAGGAAGCTATCACGGCGCACAGCCTTGCAAACTTGTTGCAAGCGCCGTCCGTTTACTTCAGCAAACGACTCCTCAACCTGAGGCAGGGCAGCTGCATCGTCGTCAGTATCATGATCGGCTGCATCAACTTCAACCATCATCTCGTCACGCGGGGCCGCAACCTTTGCGAGGAGGTGTTCTGCCTTTTTGGTTGTCGACGGGGGCCTGCTCGACTCCATATTCTCCAGGACACGGGGTAGGATTCGGTGGAGCAGCAAACCGCGTGCAAAAAAAGCATTTGCTGGCCCATAGTGTTTCCACCGCTGCAGCAGTGGAACCGGATATCCGCGCCCAAAAAGGTTTAGGCATGCTCGGAGCACTTTGATCATACAATCCTCAGTGGAGGATGACTTGCAGGAACACCCTCCAACCAGGCACCAATGAATGATTGCAGGTTTCGACGGATCTGAGTTTACAATGCTCTTGTACAGGGCTTCTCCCTGCTCGATGTACTTGCGCCTAGACGGCTCGCAGCTGCTGAAAACCATTTCTGCTGCAGATTGCCACTGTTTGATCTCCGAAGGCAAAGTATGGACTTCCACCTTTTTGAATGAGTCCATGACCACGCAAGCTAAAGCTTCTCTGAATTTTTGCTTGAATGCCCGCCCCTCAAACAAATGGGCGAGCCTTACCAGCGTTGACCAGTAGCATGGCACCATCAAGACCAAGGGTCGACGTATAAGAGAGAGCTTATGTATACCACAAGTGATATGCATGCCAAGTCGTGTCTCGCTTCTCGCTCCAGCCTCCCCTGCAGTGCCATCCTCATGCTGCTCTTGAAGTGCTGCACGCTCATAACAGAAGAGCTTGGAGTTTGCTCTCAGAGAATCTGTTACCCAAATACCACACCGAAACCTAGCCGAAACGCGAGCGTCTACCAGCCCAAGAGCCTGCAGGCACATTCCCAGTCCCCGGGCACAACAGAAAAACCAAGCGGTGGAATGGGCGTGCAGCGTGGCCGCTGTGGCATTCGCCAAGCAAACCATTGGTTGGTGCAATCGGAAGTGGCACAGCTTGTCAGCGATGGAACGAATGGTGACGAACTGAATTGCGTTCATAGCAGAATACACAGCGCTGCTACCATCTGGCTCGGCCATCCGAATGTTGGTATCGTCCACAATGTAAATTCCAAGTATGTGTTTCACAGGATTTGCGCAAAAAGAATGAACAGCAGACACAAAAGCCGTGAAATAGCTAAAAATTCCACGCCAACGTGTTTGGGACTTCATGGTACCAGCTCTGTCCTGCTCGTAAAATTCCTTGGTGAACAGCATTTCCTGCAGAGTTTCTGCTCTGCTTTTCGTCTCTGAGACCGGTTTCGATTCTACCTTCTCCTTCATAGACATGTAGCGACGAGTGGCAAGCGCTCTCCTCGCCACCTCTGCTCTGGCCCTCATCTTCGCAAGTCTATCAGTGTGCGCTTGGTTTTCTGGGCATGAAGCATCTGGTGCCGGCTCAACTTCTGAGCTGGTCCTTACGCTTGAACTTGAATCTGATGAAGAGGACTCTGAGTCTGAGGAGCGGCTGCTCTGCGATTTCGAGCTGCTCTCATCTGCGTCAACTTCTGGCGCAGGCCGACGATAAGAACGGAGCAAACGTGACAGCATCTGGTTTACCCTACAACTGTGATTCTGTGATGTAGTGTTGACTCTGCCTACACAAATCACAAACTATTTGTCGGGGTTCGATTCGGGACAACTTGGGACAAAAGAGCACCATGAAATTATATTATTACTAACTCATGAGGATTGTTTGAAGCTTCCCAGTGTATACTAGGAACACACGAAGTAACTGCGGCAACCCTTGTTTGCAAAGAACTCAATCGATCTCCGTGGGGTGTGTGTGTGTGTGCCGATGTATGCCACTGTCAGCCACAGGGCGCGAGCACACAAAGCTCTCTTGTTGTATAAGTTTAGGCTGCTATGGCTATGACGTTGTTCAACAGCGGGTCAACCGTTGAACCCGAAATCGAGATGTACGAACTGTCAGAAACCAGAAGAGTTTGTTAGTGAGACCTTCCCTGGCTTCACCGTACCATGCAAGGAGCTAGCGCGAAACCTGGAAAGACAACCCTATACAGTTGATTCAATGGACTGACCCGGACGGGAAGGAGACTCGCAATCGCAAGGGATCTCGAAGCCAAACGAGGAGCCCAGGCATGAAGGAAAAACCCCTGACACACAAAAGCGCCGGCACACCCTTCCGAAGCCCAAGCAAGCTGCACGATTAGAGCAGGCTCCGACTGTCGATAACGAACCAGACAAGTCTGAATAACCTTGCATGCGAATGTTTTGCAGCAACCACACGAGACCTGCGAAATCCCTAGACATCTGCTTATGAAATGTCAAGCTAGGCCCCAGCTGCAACGACAGGTGCATCAGAGCTGTCAAACTCCATGATGTGTACTACGATGGCAGTACCATGGTACTAGGACGAGTACTCGGTTTCATTCACTTGTCAACAGTACACGGACGGCACTCTGATGACTCTGATACGTTGGCACGGGACCCGTAAAGTCACAGAGCTGCAGCGCCAAACTCATTCGAGATCCATCAATGCTGCAAGTCACACCCATCCAGCCGGTAGCCACATACATGCCTAGGCTTGTCACAGCCGGCACAACAACACTCACCAGCGGCAGCGAATCAAACTGAGCCATAAGTCTTGAGACATGTGCCTTGAGGGATCCTGAGGGGCCTGGATGTTTCGGCTTCGTGGTTCGCTATCTGCAGACAGGCTGCCGTGCTGTTTTTGGAGACGCCGTCGGCCCACGGAGGAACCTGATTGCACCCGTCCAAAGTCACACTGCTCTATGTTTCGAGGCTGGTGGACATTAACCCTGTTCACTTCATTCGTCTTTTGTGATTGTGTTTCTTACAGTCGGGAAGGGTAGCCGTTGTGTGGCTTTTTTGGTGTCTTTATTATAGTTACAAGTTACAATCGGACACTATGAGAGTCCACAGGGTCGGTTTTCGGCGATGGCTACAGGAGATGGGGGAGTGTGCGCTTCGGGTGATGATTAAAGGGTGTGGTAAGACCGAACAAACCGCGCCTGGGCGCACTATGTGTTTTGCTATGACATGGAGCAAGGTCCCAACGCTCGCACACCGCAATCATCAAGATCCCCAGATACCCTGCACAATATTCAATCAAGAGACTGCCCAGCTCCCAGCAGGTGGCCCTCGAAGCTTCGCCGGATTGCCACGTCGTGAATGGGTTCGCGGCCCCATCACAAAATTGAACTTGAGCTTGCAAGCCCTATTGGAAGTCCTTTGTTGGGGTCCTTATCAGGAGGATTTTACTTTATTGGGGTCTATATTGGGGCCCACCTAATTATGGAAACTCCCTAGTCATCCTGCCTAATTAAGCACGGGCCCAAAACCAAGCTTGTTAAACTGCTCCTAAATCACAAAATCCCTAACCTACCTAATCAAATCGCTAAAACCGGGCTCCATTTAAACTCTAGTCACTAGTCTATTCTAAGCCACTAGCCCACCCAAACCGAAACCCGGAGTCTGCAAGCTGGAGGTGACACTGAAAGACTGTAAGAAGTTCGCGAAATCAGGAGCCGAGCAAGCCTTGCTGGCCGCGGCAATTGCCTACCAGGTTTGTCCAGAAACACTCCATGGCCATCATCTCACCGCGTTTGATTCTGTGTTCTACACGATACGCCACTCTTACTGCATCCGCATCGCACACTCTGGCCGAAGTGGCCATTGCCACTGAGATCAAACTGGCTATGGCAAGCTCCAACTTGCAGGGAATCTGGATGCTCTTGTGCTCGTAGCACTGAAGAACCGCATGAGCTGAAGACAACACACTGTGCAGCGTCGCAAAGTCCCGCCGAGTAACCTGCAGTAAAACCTTTGTTTCAGCTTCCAACCCAATCCTCAACTCTTCAATCCGCACAAGTGTCTCATGTGACTTGGTGCTTTCCCAGGAAAAAATGCCTTGCTTCCCACGCTTGGGCTGCTGCTTCGCGGTCGCATGCCGGATTAAGCTTGGGGGCGTCGGCGTCTTCTCCATCAAGCGACGTGTTGGGCGCAGCTTGTTATGCCAGCCGATCTTGTCAAAAGGACGGCATGAGTAACACTCATTATTCGGAGGTCTCCTGGTTGTTGTGTTCTTGGCGCAGCTTCTACACTTCCACGGCATAGCTCAGCTTCTACACTTCCACGGCATCTAGTCCTGGCGTCTACATAGCTGTATCAGGACCTTGCAGGCAACACGGCAACACGTTGAACAACAGGTTATGATGTTTATGATCCTGACGTGCATAGATAGCTTCGGTAACTGTAACGGTGACTGTTGACCAATCGTCCGCACTCGTCCTACGACCTACGACAACAAACCGAACAAATGTTTTCTTTAACCCGAACACTCGGAAAGATACAGTCACATACAGGATAAACTTGAGCCCGCACAAGCGTGGAACACATGAGATCGATTATCAAGTCGTCTTGACAAACAATCTAACACGTCCCAGAGAACTGCAAACACTGGCAAACAGTCAGCAATGCGGCAATGCGTGATTTCCCAGACGTAGCGAGACCAGTGCGATGACATGATGACACCCACTTATTTGCTGCCTCACCAAACAAGTAAGTACTGTCCCTCAAAGGTCAACCTTTCCCGATGGCCTCGCCAACTTTTGGCTCCAAAGGATTGTCATCATTGAGAGGCTTGATCATGGCGAGGGTCCCGAGCACCTGTGCCAAGTTAAAGGGAGGCTACGGGCCAAATAAGTTTGGTTGCACCATTACAGTCTTGACCGGACGGTTTGCAACACTATGAGTCTAGACTATGGTGTGCAATATTTGTGGTATCGTGCCTCTTCGAGCACGACACTGCGTGGGCGGCGTGCCCGAATATGACGAGCTATCTCTAAAAACGGCCTCGCATTGTCGGATTTCCATGGTGTGTAACCAGGTTTCCAACGGTGCAAATTTAGGGAACTGTATGGCTGGCACGGCGGCCCAGCCACCAACACATCCTCAGAAGCTTTCTGGGCTGATTTACTGATTTACTATTTTATTGAAGCGTCCTTACCAACGCGGCCCCAACGGAAGTAAATAAGGTGCCGCCAGGGTGTCTTCTTCAGAAAGCCCTTGACTCGGAGTGGCGGAGCATCTTTCAACGTCTGGGTGGAGCACACAAGGTCCTCCCTCTCGGCGGTAACCGTCCCCAACATCCTAAGAGTGAACCAGTGAATCTACAATTAAGGTTGGCGCTTTATGGGAAACATACAACCAAAATCCTGCAGTGATACAGTATTACACCACGACAACAATCATTGTTCATAGCTCAGGTTCCTGGAACAGATGATCCATGTGGTAAGAGGCTTGTAGAACGCTCTGAAGTTGACGACTGTTTTCGCTGGCGATGACTTCCCGGTAGCTGGTTCCCGTACATCTGCAGATCTGCTGCCTCAACCCACCAAAAATTAAGGAAAGGCTACGTTATATTCACAATCCGTGACAAGAACGGCAGAACCGTCTGGGAAGCTCGCAGACAGTAGGCCGCAGTTCCAGCTGCTGTGCATCCACTTGAAAGAATATACCTCGCAAAACTTACTCACCCAGACTGGGCTGCTCGGTTCCGATCTGTAACCTTATGGTAACCCTAACAAGCCCCTAACCCCTCTGTTACCATACGGGAAACCCTAACAAGCCCTAAACTTTCTGTAACCAGACAGGGAACCCTAAGCCTAAGCCTAACACTACCCGTCTGTAACCAGACGGCTAAGCCTAAGACTACCCGTCTGTAACCAGACGGCTAAGCCTAAGACTACCCGTCTGTAACCAGACGGGGAACCCTAAG
>CAJNDV010035941.1:51833-97589 GCA_905221635.1 Symbiodinium sp. CCMP2456
ACGGGGAACCCTAAGCCTAACACTACCCGTCTGTAACCAGACGGAAAACCCCTAATTTCCCCGTCTGTAACCAGACGGGGAACCCTAAGCCTAACACTACCCGTCTGTAACCAGACGGGAAAACCGACAACCCTAAACCCCCCCAACAAATCGCCGAAAAACCGAAACGAAGCAGGGGCACTCGCGTCCTCGAGAGAGCTTGCCCAAGCCCAGCTGCTCCAAAAAGAGAGGCGCAGAGACTAAGAAATTCAAAGCCGCATCCATCTCCATGTCACTGTCCATGTTTGGAGCTAATCTTCTCTGTGTTGTTTCTAGGGGAACAGTCTTAAAGGAGAGGTGTCGAGTTGAAGAAAGTATGGTCTAGGCAGCAAGCACTTTCTGACCGGCTTACGAAATGGCTTGGGGGCTACCGGAGCCTGAAATCTGCATCTCGATCTTCATAAGTTTGCCACAGCGCAGCCACACCAAGCACACTGGACGCCCCACTAAGAACCAACTGGGGACCATGTGGGGACCAATTGGTGACCAAAGGGTTGGACCAAATTGTAGCCCATTAATGACCCCCATATAAACAGCCTGCGGTGGATTACAATCCAAAACGGCATCAGCTGACTGGTAACTTGAGAGACGAATGCTCGACGGGCACCCGCGAGCTTGTTACATTGGAGTTTTCTGCCTCGTGGCCGAGCCCAGGAGTCACAAAGACAGTCTCACAAATAGCGATACGTAGTAGGTGAGACTGGCAGGGTATGCTGTTGGGAAACCCTCCCAACTGGCCTACACAAAAACCTGCATGAACACACAGATGTTCAGCACTGACGTCTTCGGATGAAGGTCAACTCAGTCAACACGAGACGGTAAGGGCTTAAGACAGTCAACACCAACTGTGGGCAAGCTGCGCACTGAATTGATTTCTGGGAGCATGCCGATCAGGCAAAAGATGAACATCAAGACGCACAGCATGAATCCTCCAGAAGCAAGTGCACGTCAGAAGCTCTCAAGAAATGATTCAGGTAGCCTTCGACAAAGTGGAAGAATGTTGAGGCTGTGTCTAACAGATAACCTTGGCTGCAAACTAGTCAGGCCGATGCGAGCATACCCCCTACCAGCACATCAGGCCCCCGACCCATCATGGCCATTGCAACCAAGAGACTTCTAAACTCGGCCGCCACCTTCTGAAAGTTTACGTTCATTTTGCGGTCGACCTTTGCTGTCTTTTCGCTGGAGCCTCGAACCCCGATTCCTTCTCAACTGCGCTAAGGCCACAGCAATACCTGCCTTTTCAAGGAGCGACCTCTCCCGGTGGCGGAATGCTGCATCGATGGGCTCTCGTGCCAAGACCAAATATCTCTCGAGCCACTGAGTCTGAGCCAACGACTGCATATCACGCATCTTGGCCGAATCCCTGAATTGGCCTCAGCATCTGAGATGCCTGGTGATGTCCTCTATTAGCTCTGTCAACATCCGCTTCGGATGCAAGTGGTCCCAGGCAACCGGCTCCAGTCGAAATCAGCAAACACTCTGACCTCGACTTCACATCGCAACGGTCCATGCGCAGCACTTGCAAGCAGGCTAGCCGGTGAGCAGTGTTGCTTGAAGCCACTGGAGCACAGAGGTACCGCATTGCTCTTAGGCCCCGCACAACACCATAGAAGATCAAGAAAGTCACGGCCTCCAGGTGCTGCAGGAAAGGCTTCTGTGTTTGTTTTCTCTGGACTGACGAAGATCGGAGGGAATTGCTCTCGAAAAGGTTGCTGTTGCTCAGCGCATCGCCAGGAGCGTCACGACCAGGATCAGGACTGCGAAAAAGCTCCATATCCTAGGTTTGTCTAGGCAACCGCTTGATCAGCTCCGGATGTTCAGCAAGCTCCGATGACGAGCAGCTGCTGCAACCATTTGCTGCACGAAGTGCCTGGAGTCACAGACTGCATAGCCAAGTACAGTGGGAAATTGGGAAGGAATTTACGTCCTGTCTCACGTGTCTTGTGCTGTTTTTCAGGCGAGGCACAGCAGGTCTTGGCCGCTTGCCCGTCGCAGTCGCTGACCGTCATGCTGGCAGCCTCAAAACAACACCAACACCAGAACTGCTCGAACCATCAATCATTGGATCGAACATCCAGGTTTGCTCCTGTCTGCCCAGGCAGCTACCACCCAGCTGTGTGGCTGGCGCTTCCGGTGCTATCGAGATCCGAAGAGTTGACATCTTCCTGTCCCTATCATTGCACAAGCAGTCGGTACCGTCGCGCCATCAGGGCTCCTCTGCTCGTCCCACTGGCACCCCTTTGCGGTCGTGCTGCTTCCTGTTAGGCTCGGTCTCCAATGCCGCACAATTTTGCACGACAGCTGCATGCCGCATGCCTGTCACCGGAACGATGCTCCTTGCATCGCTGCATTTTTCTGGCCGCATACCTGCGCACATTCCTTTACCCTAAACTACGTCAAGCAAATGCCTCCTCTTGCTCTTGGCCTTGGGGCGGTGACCATGAAAGCCAGGAGAGGCTCGCACAGGAAGGCAAGGAACAAAGCGAAAGTGAGCGGAACCTTGGTTATGTTGGCATGCATGCATCACGTCTCGTCTTGTGCTGGTGGTGTTGCTGGTGGTGTGAGGGTGAGGCTGAGAGTAAGGGAGAGAGCGCGAGAGGGAGAGGGGGAAAGAGAGAGAGAGAAGGAGAGACTGAGAGCGAAAGCGAAGGTGAGCATGTGGGCGTGGGTGCGGGTGTGTGGGGGTGAGGTGCGGGTGGGCGGTGGTGAAGGTTGGGGAGGTGGGGGGAATGTGGGTGTGCGGGTGGGCTCTACCTGCATGTACTTGCAGCCTTCCAAACATCCTGAGGTAGAGGCAAGTACGCGACGCATCCAGAAAAGGAACCAGACCTGCCCCATGTTTGCCAGCTGCTCAGCCGATCGATCTGATGCCGGACAGCGGATAAGTTCCAGTTGGCATCTGCACGTGGCGGGCGCACCCCGACGAAGAAAGTGATGAGAACCTCGAAGCCGCGTACTGTCTCAACTGCACAGCACCACTTGCTTCGATGCACAAACAAGTGCAATACAAGTAGCCACGCCAATGCCCAACACATCTCGAAAACGAGAACGAGTCCTGAGCTCTGGAACCGCTGGGCAAGAGCTGTAGCATTTTCAAAGGCCCCCTACAATGGCGTGGGGCCTCAACTACTTGTCATGCAGCGCGGCACTGTCGTTATCGGGGCCCCACGTTCTTGCACTTGGCTCACCACTCAGCAATCCCATGGCACCTGGTCAGGATCTGTGAAACAAGTTTTGGATGTGATGGCGATGTTCTGCTACCACCCATTACTTTGACCGTTGATGCCGTTGGCCTGATCTGTCATCGTCACGTCCGACGGCGGCATCGAGAAGCACCTGCGCTATTGGCTGGGTTAATGAAGCTGGCAAGCTGGCAGTGTGCTAATAATAATAATACTACTAATACTAATAATAATAATAATAATTATTATTATTATTAGACACGGCCGTGCAACCCGGAAAGCTGCAAGTCGATGATGAGAGGCCGAGTATAGCGGGGCTGTCGCTCTGCAGTAAGGTTCGCTTGGTAATCCACGCCGTTGCAGCCATGAACAGCGTGAGGGGGCCAAGCCCTACACTTCGGCAAATCTCACTGATTCGAGCACCAGCATTTCCACCAAGATGTCTGATGCAAACAAATTCCACAAATCATGTCATGGGCGACAAGATACAAAGCCCACAAACAAATTGCGACCATGACAACCAGATACAAAAAGCCTCCACTGCCGAGCTCAAGTGGGATCGAGCTTCACTGTGCGCGCTCAAGGCAGGCGAAGCCTCCGAGGGCATGCGGACATCTGGTGAATGAAGTACCCGCAATACAAGCTTGCATTTGCAACATTCTGGACTTTGGCCTCTCTGGCAAATCGGGGACCAACAGTGGGAATTTCGATGTGCATGGCTCGCCAAAGCCATGAACAAGCAAATGTTGTCAATACAAATTATGCTGCAGTAGTGGCTGCTGAATACTGCAATAACAACTGACCAAGGTGGCAATGCGAGGCTGACAGTTTGCAGCATCCATGCTTCTCTCTGATGGAATGGTTTGGTCTGGTCGTCTCTGAGTTTGCCGACCCAGCCAATACCAATGCCGCAATGGGATCGGAGCCGAGACGTGCTGCATTGGGGAGGCAGCTCAGCAACGAGATTCGCAGCAATGAGTTGTACTGCTTACGTACTGTCTGGTTCAGAAAACAGGACACGGGGAGTAGGCCTGCCTGCCCTGTGGGCACTGTGGTTGGAGTGGAGTTGGAATACTTCTACACTACTCATTATCACGAGAAGCAAGGCCAGGCTCGCTCGGACAGATCCGAATTGACTTCTGATGACAGCGCAAACACTATAGACAAGGGCTCAGCCAGAAAACTCCAGCAGCTGACTTCTTCCGCCGCTGGAGCTGTGTGAGCTGAAGGCTGAGGCACTATGCTGACTGCTGAATGGCGGCCTGCATGCTCGATAAAGAGACGGCCAAAACTTAAGTCCGACAGGGTGCAATAAAAGACTTGCGCGCATGCGCTTAGACAGGGTAGCATGACATAGTAGTAAGAAGCAAGAGTCTTTGAACAGAGCCGCGAGCTCTACGATCAATTTTGCCTCGCTGCGCGTGGTGGCCTCGAGGTACTAGCTCTACGTGCGCGCATTTGACTGGCACGTACACTTAGAACCACTTACTTGGATGGGTTATCCGGTTATCCTTTGCTACGTTGCAGAACCGCCCACAACTGACTAACTAATTACACCCTCTGGCTCATCCGAATCGAAGAGGCCGAGATCATCCGCTTCCTTTGGCAACAACGAGGGCGTCCCGCCGACTATTTCTCTTCGTATCTTGATGATATCTGCTCTTGCAAGAAAGCGGATGGCTACTTCTGGGTACATGCTTTGTCCCTCTCGCTCACTCGCTCGCTCTCTCCGGGAACTGCGCGAAAATGCATGATCCCGACGGCAGGCTGCCGCTGATTCAAGCAACCTCGGAGAAACGAAAGCACAGCACAGGTCATGCAAAGTGTGTATCGCCACGCCGGGGCTGCGGTAGCATCAGAAAACTCAGATTGACCAAAGCATGGGGCCGCACTTTTCCGTTGTAAAGGATGGTCCGCAAAAGCTACAACAATTCTGATCAGCTGCTATGCGCAGCCGTCAGCATGCTTGCCTGAAAGTTATCTGTCCTTTTCCTTTCTAGTCGCTCGCCTAGCAGAGTCTGTAACAGCTGCCAGGTTAGCACAGGAATGCTGTTGCACACAAGCTAACGGCAAAGGGAAGCTTGTCAAACGACGGTCGTGTTGTTCAAGCATTCTCTGCACTTCGCCGAAGCTACAAAAACTTGAGACACCTTCAGCTCGTGTGCCAGTGTTAACTCGGGTCTTTGTGAAGCAGGGGCGCGCTCAATGCTGGCGCAATGCCCCGGGTGCTCGCAGCCCAAAAAAAGGCGTCGTGAGCCTTTGCATTTCTCTCACTTGGCCTGACACGAGTAGCAACGACAACAGTGGCAGCGCACATCGATGAATATGTTTGGCTTGTTGCGCAATCTGATGTGCGCTAGTCGCTAGTCTGCAAAGAGAAGTTGGTGGCAGAGCATAGCGGCAAAGTGCTCCACAAGCAGCTGGTGCTACGAGAATCCCTGACATGGTGCCTTTGCTGCCTTCTTCTTTTCTTTGGCAGGGGCCGAAGCAGCTTCGGCACTCTTTGCCTTCAGCTGTTCGACCAACTGCATCGCCATTTCTTTGCCTACGCCAAAACTCAGAAGTCGCGGCGTGACAGTCTTTCGATTTGCAAAGCATGCAATGCCTTTTTGGCCCATGGAGAGCAGAAACTTCTGGGGATCCTTGGAACAAGATCACAGGGTTTATATTTTTGCGGAATTTGGCACAACTGACGCGTTAAAAAGGCACTCGTCACAGCAGAAGCGGACCTCGTCCAGCTCCTGGAGAAGCTCGTCTGGGAGCTTCTTCTTGGCCTTGAGTGACGATGACATGGCGGCATGGCCCAGTGAAAGGTTGCTGTGTGGCCTTCTGATAGGTCGGTTCAATGGCAAGGGCGTACACCTACAAAGATTTGCCAGCGCAGGCTCGACCACCCAGGTACTAATCTGGCTGCATGGATCCATTTTCCCAGGTCTGACCTTCTTGCCGCCCTGGAAGAACAGCATGTACACCTCAGGCTTCTCAGCATTCTCGGAGCCGCCAGGAAGGTCAAGATGCGACTTAGGCGTGAACGACAAGTCCAAAGCGCAGCTCAGTGTACAATGGAATGATCCAAAGGGCACCGCATGTGATGCTTTCCAATGCCGAAAGGATCGACATCCTCGGATTTAAGGTTCGTGAATGCTTTGGCAGCCAGCTAGACGACGCAAGGAAGAAAAGGCAGTTTGCAGTCGAGCCGCGACATCCAAAATGCCAACCTGGTCTTTCCAGCTTCGGGTTCGGCTACAATGCTACAACACACGAGCAACCGAACACATGCAACTCATTCAAAGACCTGGTGCACGGCAACAACAACAACAGCCACAGCCACAACAACAAACGACACCACAACCACAGCGACAACGACGACCACGAGATGCTACAGACTGCTGCCAGTAGCTCACTACTACTGCTACCTGAGCATGAGAGGGCAGCAGCGATTTCTATCCAAGCAGCAGGTTGGTGTCGTCATTGAGGGTCTTCGACTCCAGCGCCTTGAGGCTGAGTAGCGGCGCATATACCGTCATCAGAATGAACTCGATGGGCGACCTCGTCAGTTGTTGCTTCGCGGCGGCTCTGCGCAATCACTTGAAGATCTTGAAGTGTGCCTTGATTGTTGTACCTTCTTGAATTTTATGGGCCACTGCCGACTCGTACGCACATGTCACACAGCCTCATTCCGAAACGTGACTGCTATTGACTCAGGAACGTCCATCCAAGCCAAGCTACAAGATGAATCCGAGCATCGTGTCGGCAAGCTTCCAGCGCCGCAAATGGGAAAACAAGTCGAATTCTCTGTGCCCAATGGCTCATTCCGGGCAGACATGTTTGACAGCAAGAATAAGTGTGACTGCGCTGAAGCCTTGCGAAACAGCTTGCTTGAGCGCCCTGCTGGCGCCTAGCCCTTAGCAACAGGGGCACGATGCAAACACCCTCACTTCGCTCACGACCGGGGCCTCTTCGCCTTTGCCGACGATGTCCTTGACCTTCGAGACACGCAGACCACAACGCATGATCTCAAAGACGGAAACACCAGAAGCGCCCCTAAGCCTACGAGCAGTCTGTCACCCTGCAGATACAACAGTCTGCATCAGCAAGTCTTCGAGCCCGGCGCGTACTCACCAAGTTATTATTGTCTCGCATTTCCCACTGACGTCTCTGCACTTTGAAAAGCGTTCGCTTCCACCACGGGCTGCGACCCACTTCTCTGATGAGCAGCAGATCCAACAGGGTGGGATGACCTGTCTGACGGCGGCGTGCTGCGTGTTTTTGGCGCCGGCCTGGCAGTCGGCCTCGGGGTCGCCGCCCTGGTTCACTGACCTCAGAGATTTCTGCACTCTCAGCTCAGGCACGATATGATATGCCCTGTCTTGTGCTTTAGCTCTCTTCTGTTGCATCCTGACACTGCATTCGGGCAGCACACAAGCTGCGTGCTGGCCACTGACACAGGACGCAAAGTCTTCCGGACTTATTCTGCTGTTGGCATCGACTTCGGAGCACTTGCTCTATGAGGCTTGAAGCCCGATAAGAGTTCGTCCGATATCCGGACGAGTAGTTATGAACTGAACTGTGAAAGGACTGGAGACATTGGCAGTCCATGGTTGTGATGCTTCTCGCACTCCACATCTCCGACAAGGTTGGTTGACTGCTGAGGTGCCGGCACATCGAAGCAGATCAAGTTTCCTTCAACCAGCTGGCACAGATCGGCAGATTCCTTCCACCAAGGGTGGACAAAGGGTCATCAACCGGAAAGCTTGCAGCAAGGGTTGCCGTGCCTCTTGCATCACCGCATCTCGTCCATGCAGCTGGGTCACATCAGGGCAGTCTATGGATATGGGCCCGTCCTCAGACCTGTGGCGGCAAACATCTTTTGGCAAAGCAACGCAAGCTGCTAACAGCACCGCGCCTCACGACGAGGCCCTGGAACTCACCGAAGCGAGTGAAACTCTCACTGCTTTCAATGCCTCGCGCGAACTTGGCCAACTTGGGGCTTCGTCAACGGCCCCGCATGCTCAGGAGTCTGCCGACTCGCTTCCAGAAGGGGGCCGATGCCTGAGGCCTTGCATTGCAAGAGCAGCAGCCTTCTGCCAAACGCAACCTAAGTCTCCACAACTTGGCTCCCTGCAAGCCCTTGCTGTTCATGTGAACCTTGAAGCAGACCACGTCATTCAGGCTCAGTGCGCCTGAGCAAGCTCTTCCTCTTCGCGCTGTGCCGCGCCTCTTAGTGCCACTTCCGACAGAGGAAGGCCAAGGTTGCCAAGGCAACGGCTTGGGTCTGCAACGGACTGATGCACGTAGACCTCAATGACAGTGAAGCCATGAAGTTTGGAAGCCGCCAGTTCTTTCATGCAGCTCGGCTCACCAGCATCTGAGGCGCGGGCATCTCGTGAAAAGCCTGATGCTGGACATCTTACCAAGCTGACCTCAGCACACCGTTTCCAACCACCCAGGTACACGTAAACCCGGCAAATGTGGCTGCACACTTGAAGGTAACTGAAGCAGGACGCCCAAGATGGTGGCGAATTTCTCTAAGTCTATCAGCGAAACTCGTCCAGCGTGGAAGTCGGGGGCCCTGACGTTGTCAACATCTCGATCTGTCTTGTTCATCTGAGCAACGCACGATGCTGAGTTGCTGGCATCCAGTCTATGTCAAGGCTATCAATATGATTGGCAGAAGCCTGGCCATGTACAGCAAGCCACCGTTCTGTGAACTTCCAAGCTGTCATCAGGCCTTCATACTCCATGTATCTCCTCCGTGCGATGCGAGGTCTTTTGCAAGATGCTGGAGCAACGCCGAGCGCCAAGGCCCGAGCTACCTGGGCCTGGTCTGGGAGCGCCCCCCAGGGCTTGCTGCCCATTCCTTGCAGCTTACAGCACACACACACACATATACACGACCTAGGCAACATAGGAATCTCGACGATGTTCGAAATTCGTTCCAGTACAAGTACCCGAATGCCGCACAGCATAAAAATCCAAGAAGAACTGCTCGATGTCTTGGGAGTTGGTGGCGCGGCACGGAGCTACACATCTGAGGGCACGGCCAAGCTTGGGGCAACTGAATCTTACCCTTCATGCCTTTGCCAGCAGGACTAGGTGCGGGCTTGCCGGCTTGCTTGCCAAGCTTGCCCTTGCACCCACCGCCTTGGATCATAATGCGCCCCATGTGCAAGAAAGACTTGAGCACGGCTAAGGAAGTCAAGGAGCCACCGGGCTGGAATGGGGTCACTGGGCTGGAGGCGCCTTTCAGGGCAGTCGAGTCCGCTAGATGAGCCGCGCAGGAGTCGACTGCGACACCCTCTCTCTCGCCTTTCGGAGGCCCGGAGGTCGGTGCTTCCGCCCGCCTCAACGAAAACAGAAACCCCTGTGCCTCCGCCTAAGACGAGCTGCGAGCTGAGGGCTCGAGTTAGGCTCCTGGCATGGTCCCTCCCTTAGACAAGGTCACTTTAGGGCCCGCGGCGCCCGCGTCGAAGCCTCGAAAAGGCTGGGCATCAGCGTTCGGAGAAAGGCCGCGCTTTCCGGCTCGGAGGCCTTTCCCCTTACTGAAATGTTGTTGACCTTTGCCGGAGGGGGAGAAGTAAGACCTGCACAGTTTCAGTGTTGGTCCAGAAGGCCGACACGGAGCCACCGACTGTGGCCACGACCCCTTTGCTGGCAGCTGAACAACTGGAGGTGACTGCCGTCGCTCCTAGGACAGAGTATGTTCAAAGCAGCGAAATGGTTTCGATCTTAGCACGGGTGCAGCTTTTCACAGAGCTCTGCTGCGCCCATGCCCAACACATGTTGCACTGGCGAGAGCTGGCTCAGCAGCTGGCTTGGTGCCTATGATGGTTTTTACTTGCCTGCTGCATTGCATGACTCGGTCCCATGACGTTATATCGATGCACAAACTAGCTGCATTGACCTGCGCTGCTATGTCAGCTAGGTCTGCACACTAAGCACTTGACGTCTGTTGTTTCGGCGTTCCTGTTCCTTCTGCTGGTGTGCCGGACACTGATATGAAGCCATGCTGCCGTTCTGCTGTTTGCATTTTCCGGAAGACTCCGCCTTCCCGTGCATGAACTATCGGCTGGGTGCAGTAGCGCATTGGCATGCAGCCGAAGCTTGTGCGAAGGAAGTCCTGCGTGTTGCCGGCAGCGGCTTGGATCCAACCTCCGCGGAGGCCGGTGCACAGGCGACTGTTGCGAAAGCGCGCTTGGTACCAGACATGGTGCAGACACCTGCAAGCCACAGAACGTTTGCCCCACTCAGTCTGTAGGAAGCTGCTGGCACGGTAGCCTGAGGATTGCCATCTTTGCTGACATGAACGTCAAAGGCGAGTACATCCTGCAGATCAGACACATGGGCGTTGATTTATGTCCTCTCGCTGCCATCAAAAACGAACTGCATGCCAGCAAGGAGTTGGAGTCTCCCCGGTTTGGATGCCGCACTGCTCCACCACACTGCCGTGCACAAAGACCTCAATGACCAGGGCAAGCAAAAGAACCCAGGGTCAGTGCGGAAGGCATCTGTGCTTGCCAGGCGGAGTTGAGGCTGAGGCATCTTTGCCTCAGAAACGCAGGAAAGCAAGCAACGGAAATGGCACTAGTGCATCGGAATCTCTTTACCTCATGAGTTGGGGTCGCACCATAGACGCCGCTGACTTCAGGGCCTTACCAGGAAAGGTGTGGCACTTCGACATCGAGGCACGACGTGCTCGGCAGCCAGCAATCGATAAAGCCGCTGCCATTGCCGAGCACTCTCGTTACAGTACCTCACGATCAAGGAAGTGTCCTGGTCGGAACATTTGGGCCGTGCTGTAAGGCCAGCGCCCACGTTCGGTGGGAAGGTCGCAGTCTTTCCGGCAGGCACGAAACCTGAGGCAGCAGCTGCCCCGAACGACTTGAGGGCTCTCCTTCATGGAGTTTGGGCTCCAGCCAGACAATCGAAAAACCACATCTGCCTTGGTTACTAGTCTCCAAACAAAGAGCAAGGCTCTGCCAGCAGCACCTTAGCATCGTTAGCAATCAACACCGTGCTCTTGCTGCAGAAGGCACTCGAGGCTGCCCCTTCTCATTCATGTGAAAGGTGAAGGCAACGACATCACGGACGGCAAAGTTCTGCAAAGGCGATCTCTTCATTTGCAGGGCATCTACACATTGGGCAGACAACCTGACTGATCTGCCTCTGGTCTTGCAATTGCACTGTGGATGTAGACGTCTGCTTCGAACCTCCGTGAAACAGGCTGGCAAGCACTTCCTCAAGCATTCTCTCAGGGACAGCTAGTAGCGGCTAGCGGCTAAACAACGGCTGAGGCACCAACCCGGAGTCTGGGCAGGAGATCATGCTAAATCCACGCGCCTGGGATTTCGCAAGAAAGAGTTTCCTTCTTGCGATCCTCAACATGGATCGACATAGCTTCAGTAGCAACTCTGCACGGCCGTTGCTTCGCGAGCTCGCGATACAAAAAGATCGAACTTCGATGTGGCCGTAGTTTGTCATTCTTTGTCGCCCCTTGGCTGGGGACGGGATCTGCGATCTTGATCGTTCCAATCAGGAATTCACCTGCAGACGTGGAGTAGGCTTCGCCACTATGCCAAGAGCTCTCACGGCAGCACTAATTTCTTGAACCACTCTAATCTGTATTTGATGAAACTGCCACTGTTTTGATTGAGCTACTACAGATCGAGAGCCTGTGTCCGCACCGCTGTCAACGGTGCTGCCAGGGCTCTTGCCTGGGCGAGCAAGGCAATGCAGCATGAACAAAGTCGGTTGCTGCTCATCTTGGTCTCTGAAGCCTAATCACAGTACTAAACCATCCCGACGTGGGCTTTCGCACTCGTTGCTGCCTACCCCTGTGCTTTCGTGGTAACGCCCGCGCTGTGTCCCTATCAGCTACCTGTGTGCTTCGGCCACAAAGTCGAGAGATAAACCCTTGCTTGCTCTGTCCGCGCTTCTACTCGCTTCCTCATGCGGTCACACTCTGTTGCCCTGGCTTTGTTAAATCCTTGCGGTCGCTGGCATTCTCTCAACTCAACCTATGCAGTTGGCCGAGGAGCCAAGTCCCTTTCCTTTGCCAGGTTCAGCTCTAGAACCTCAGCGGTATTCAGGTGTTGACACTGTTGGGTCACAGCTCCGGCATCTCACAACAAGCACATGGGAAAACAACGTCGCCAACAATGCCAACAAAAGCCACCTATTCTCGCACATTAACTAACCTTAACAGTGAGTGCTGTACCATGCCGTGGTCACGAGGATGGTAACAGCAACTATTGTGATGAACCATTAGTACCCATGGTAGTGTCATGTAGTATCACATCCAAGCAGCTGCCCCAGGGGATTTGGACACGACTGACCTGATACAACTTCTCGGCGCGCCGTGAAACAACTTCGGATGGGTCTTAGACTGGGTCTAGGAAGTCTGCAATCTGCAAGCAGAAGATTCTCTACAGTGGCTCAGACATCAAGTCTCGATGTGGCGCACTTCTTTTCGCTGCGCATTGGCACTGGCATCACCACTCCTCGGCTGGGATGGTTTTGGATGCAGCCCTGTCCCAAAGGCTATGACACGCCACGACTTGATCAACGGGGGCGAGTCTAGGGTGACTGAGTGCGGGTCTGACAGCTTGTAGTCTTTGAGGAAGCACCCCCAGACTGGGCCGTCGCCAAGCTCTTCGGCACCTCCTTTTCTGGCCCGCCGGCATGGTGCATGCCCAGACTTCACCGCGTCCAGACCCATCAGCACCGGGTCGAGAATCCGCGCTGCTGCATCGACTTCATCTATGGGTGTCTGAAACTGGTGATTTTCAGCAATGCGCTGTGCCGTCGGCAATGGATTTTCATCGTTGATCCATCCGGTGTCCACGCTGTTCATGAAGATCCCGCTGTTGGAGGCCAGATCTTCGGCACTAGTCCGAGTCATCCTTCATCAGGCTAGACAGTTAGACCGGACTTCGGGTTAAGTTGACACGGAAACCGGAAACCTGTAGTATGAATGAATACTCAACCTGAAAGATTTGATTTGGAAGTCTCGAGGCACATATTGAGTGCTGCCTTGGCCATGTTAGTGTGTGGATGGGTTGGCTGCTTGTACCGGTAGAACTTGCCCTCCATTGCGGACACGTTGATGATGTATCTGTCCGGGTGCGGAGATCTTTCCAGCAAGCCCCGCAGCCGGCTGTTGATGATGAATGGCGCCATGGCATTGATGCAAAAGACTTCGACAGCTTCCGGTGTTTCGACTTCGCCCAGTTTGAGCAACCAACTATTCGTGCTCCGAAGATCCAGCTGCTGCCCGTGAACATCTCGCATACCAGAAGGCAGAGCTAGGGCATCTTCCTCCTGGTCCTCCTCCAGGACGAGAAGTTGCGACAGCGCTGCACTGCTGCCCACGTTACCGAAGCCACAGGAAGTTGTCAGCTCCGCCTGCTCCTGGCCCGACCCTTGCGGCTCCAGTTCAAACTGTGGCCGTCTGGCGAGAGAAGGGTAAGGATGCGATGGATGTGCTTCATCACGCAGAAGATGGGCATAGTATGCCGCAGGCCTACGTACAGTCTGGCAGGCATTGTTGACAATGATGTCCAAGAATGGCTCTCTTCTCTTGAGTTGCGCACACATCGCCTCCACCCCTCCGAGAAATCGGAAGTCGGCCCCGATGATCTCTAAACGGTCCAGCCACTGCTCCGCATCGGGCTCGGCCATGTAACGCTTCCGTGCATCCTGCACAATCCGCAACCGTGAACCCGAAGCGTCACACGTGCACTGTCGAAAACCAAAGGATGTCTGATTGTAGAGACTGTTTCAAACCTCGTCCTGTGGGAAGCGGCTGGTAGCAAGCACCCGAGCGCCCATGCGCAGCAGCTTCGTAGCGACCTGGAAGCCGATCTTCACGCGTGCA
The DNA here is from genome assembly GCA_905221635.1 of Symbiodinium sp. CCMP2456. Lineage (NCBI taxonomy): Eukaryota > Dinophyceae > Suessiales > Symbiodiniaceae > Symbiodinium > Symbiodinium sp. CCMP2456. The sequence goes on from CAJNDV010035941.1 coordinate 65,934, forward strand.
CCAGTGACCAGGCAAGTGCGACCGAAGAGGTCTCGGGCTTGGTGTCGTTTCTCAAAGTTCAGGGCAGCACACACTGGGCACAAATGAGAATAGAAATGATGTCTCTCGGAGAAGCGAACCTTGCAAATGTAGCAAGCTTGCTGCCGACAGTACTCCTCTCCGTCATCTGTCGGCGATGTGGTGCAGCCTTCAGCCTCCGTACTGGCCGGGCCATCAGGGATGCGAAGTGGTTCATGATGTTCATGTGTACCACCACACAAACTTCGCAGCTTCTCAGGTTCCTCCGATTCCTCCAGGGCCTTAAGCTTTGCCAACCGCGAGGCTCGCAGCTGGGTGTTTTCTTGGAAGCGCTTGTCTGCCTGACCGACTTACTGCTGGCGCTGAAAATACATTGGGGCTCTTCAGTCTTATTATCTCCGTTTGGCCATGCAAAATGGCAAGGGAAGTAGCAGCAGTAGCAATCATAGTATGACGACTAATCGTATGCATAATGGTGAGTGCTTGTTAGCAGCCTGCAAGACGTGTTCGCTCAAGGTGCATCGTCTTCAAGTAGCCCTAGTAACCTATAGCAGTCGGGGATGACAGTGCAGGGGCCCGGCCGCAGCCAAGGGAAGTTTCAGGCAGGTGATTCGCTGCTACTAGTACTGCAGCTATCTAAATACAGACTGTCCTTCTCTTCGGCCCAAGGCGGGAGCTCCTCGAAATTACATCTGCTTGACTTGACGTTGTCCCTTTAACGTTGCCGTCCAGGTCACCCCTTTGAGGGCACATTTTTTCAGGCCTCTCACCCTCACATAACCTTAAAGTAAACGCACCTGCATGTTGCTTGCTGTCGTAGGCCAAAGATGTACCCATTCTTCCTCCTGTACCATCTTGCTTCCCTGCTTTCCTCCTGCTGTATGTCGGTCTGCATTTCGCTCTCTGTGGCTATCTTTGTTCAGACGCTCTGACTGATTGCTTGAGTTCTTCTCTATCTCTCTCTTCTTTTGTTTGGTTGGCTGCCAGGTTGCAGCGTGCTTCCTTAATTTCCCTCTTAGCGTCTTAGGCTTAGCGTCTTCATTTCTCGTTTGGCTTAGTTATTTCTTTCTGCCGTGCCTTCTGTCTTTGTGTGTTTCGCTCTTTCTTTGATTCGTTCTTTCTGCTGGTGGATGTGTTGCCGTCATCTGCTTTGCCTTTACATTGCTGGACTTGGCGGTTGATGTGCTGTGTGTTGTTCTTGATCTGTCTCCGGACCCCTGGTGTGAGTATTCAACGCTCCTGCCTCCAATTGCCTCTGTCGACGCTCCCTTTTGCGGTCCTTTTCAGCCCGCTTCCGCTCATTCTCATCGAGTTGACTCTTCTGCGGGAGATGCGCGAAGGTCTGCTTGGACAGCTGCGACAGGACTTTACGCAAAGACCTTAGGCAGCTGGCATTCGGATCCAGCGTTCCCAGCTCCTGAGCCTGCTGGATCTGCCAGAGAACGCGAACGCACTCCGACATCTCCGAAGCGCTCAGGCCCGCAGTGGCTAGAACCTCCTCGGCTCTGGCCAGCTCGGCTGACTCCTCAGCCGCCACACTTGGGGATGTGGATGCCTCCATAGACGCTCATACGCTTGTAGACCGGCTCCGAGGCACGGCTCCGAACCGGCACCTGATCATCTGTCTCGGCTCATCTCCGTGCACGGCATCCATGGCTTGCGCATCAACTTCGATTCACTCTCTTATTTGTTACTTCGACGAGCTCTACTTCGGGGCAACTGCGAGGACTTCAAAGTTCGAAAGCTCAGGAACAAACATTCGCGTGCGCCGATGAGCAACGGTCATATATCCAACGCTTGGCGAACATGTTCGCAGCAAGACGGAACAAAAAGCATGCTCGTGAACCCGAAAAAGGCACCTTCGGCACCTCCTCTGCAGGTGGTTTCCAAGAGCCTTTGCAGCAGTTGAAGGGGCTACTCACTTCGAAATGGCGAAGAGAGGGCTGCGCTGCCAAGAGCATGGAACTGTATTGGCCGGCGAAATTGTTCATGGCTTTGCAAAAGATGTGCCTCTGGCTGCAAGCTGGGCCTCAAACCGTTGCTTCCTTTGGCAACGCTTTTTCCTCCGAACTTGCCTGCGGGCCAGTGCGAGCGTCAAACGAGGCCTGCTCTCAAGCGGTTGAGCCTTGAGGTGCAGCGGAAACGTCCTCGCTTCGTAGCTCGAGGCATTCGAGCGTTTGCGCACGTATTGCGGCTGTCTGGCCTGGGCCTCTGCCTGCATCTCCGTCCATGGCCGTTTCCAGCCACGTTTTCGCTTCCAGCCTCTGCCACAAAAACACACGTCAGAGAAAGAGAAACAGTCGTAGAAGATAAGGCCATGACAGGGGGCTGACACCTGCGAAGAGTCTGCAGCTTATAATGTGATGCTCGTGGTACAGGATCCTGGCGATTGCAATGTGTGTGCTAGCCTGCGGCCGTCCAGTTGCATTCACGTGGACGTTGAAGCAAATCCTCGGCAATGGTGAAACGATCGCTGATACTGGGAGCCGGCGAAATGCTGAGCTCCGGGCTCATCGCCCAACTGTAGACCACATTGATGCATGACCTGGGTGATGAATACCCATGGGTGCAACTTGACGCTGACATCTCCGACCCCGTACTCTCACAACCTATTTCGTGTCACTCTGCTTTCGCTACAGTATAGCTGCACGCAGCGATTTGGCTGCTGGCCGAGCTGTGCACGTAGGCATCTTGATCATACAAATCCTGCTAAGCAGATTACCAGCTGCGTTTCGTACAGGAAGCTGGGTCGAAGATCTTCTGCGCCCATCTCGACGCCCTTGAAGGATGCAGAGAGCCGGGTCCTTGATCTCTTGGCACTCGATGAAGGCACAGCCAACCGGTAACACTTTGCTGACCTTGCCGTGCTTCGACTGAAACACCAACAAGATAGGTGAGTGCTGATCACAAACATGTACGAACCCGGCCTTCCCCACGAACTCTCCGAATCCAGGGTCCTGCCACTGCTAGGACAGCGCGGGCTACCCTGTTGAGACCACGAGGACCACCACCAACAACAACAAGAAGAACGACGGCAACGGTCAGCACCTTGCCCTGCGGACAGAAGCCCATCATCTCCCAATCCGGATCCTCGGATCGCTGCATAGAATCTGCCTTGAAAGCATGCAAAGCCACTGCCGAGTGCCAGGCTTCGTCCATGGCGGCTAAGGTGGTCACATCCCCAACCAGCAGCACAGTCCAGAATACATACCCGCTTGAACCAGGATACGCTCGGACTGCACTCATCTGCGATGACGTTGTGTCCGCGCACAGCACACGCACACACACACACACACGCGCGCGCACACACGTTCTTGCACGCAGAGAGTGCGGGAGCTCGGGGATGGCGCTTCAACATGAACGGCGGCGGTGGCAGTCTTCCATATATGAGTCATCATCTATGACAATCTATGATTTACATTAAATTACATGGCTTCGCCTACAGCTTGTTAGGCTAGACAGCTACTGTCTTAAGTTGCAAAGCAAATCCCACTATGCTCATGCGCCTTTTGACAGTACATTGGGCTGATTCCGAAGCTGCTGCAGCTGTACGCATTGATGTCGCCCAGCAGCAAATCACAACGCGAGCGTCAGCTTAACAGAGCTGTTCATCAGAAAGACAGCGAGAGTGTTCAACCTTCATGACAACAAACCTTTGCATATCTTCAGTGAATAAAAGCCGGAACATACCGAACTTGCTGACATCCATTTGCACAGGCCCCGACATTTTTGTCTGGGGCCACAAACGAATTCAAACATTACAACGCACAGGGCAATCGGATCCGCGGCCCGACATCTCAGCTGTTAGCCATTGTCAATGGCACACGATGTGAAGAAAAAACAAAGCTTAGTCAGTATAATGTCCGCAGCATTTTTCGCTACCATGTTGTAGAGATTCATGGCGCAGATCAGCTTTGCCTCAGGCTTGGTTATCTATGTACAACATCTGAACCTGACAAAGAGACATGCTGCGCACCGGGGTGGGGAACCGGCAAGCGCATAAGGTTTCAGGATGAGTTTGCTTGGAGCCTGTTCAACGCATGCAAGCAGCAACGAAGTCTTCTTGTGAAAATCCTGACTTTCAGCTCCCGAACTGTCCAGGCTTGCCGTGCCTGCAGCCAAGACCACCAATCCGGCGCAAAGTTGATCACCTAGGGCACGTGCAACATCTCAAACATCCTAACACTTTCCTGCTTCATGCATGACCGCACGGCAGCTCGGACTCGACCAACAGCTTCTCGTAAGATTCTGCTTCCATACCCACTGGAGTTTCACCCCCCTCTGCCTCTTCTACGTCCTCCCCGCGCCTTCCCCCCTTAACTCTCTTTCCCCCCTTCCTGGTCCTCCTCCAACTGAGTCCAAGGGAACATGCCATTCTTGTTGGGTTGCCTCCGAACCCAGCCTGGTCCAAGAGAACAACACTTGCCCCCTTGCCCTCCCCTTCCTCCCACCCGCCTTCTTGCAATCAAGCATCCACCGATTATCAATCCATCCATCCATCCCCTGACTTCTCCTTTCCTCTTCCTCCACCAAGCCTATCTGATCTGGACAGCTTTGAGACTGGTCTGACTCAAGGGCCCTAACGGCAGCGGAATAAACAACGTACAACATGTATGCTCATGACCGTGGACTGAAACCAAATATCATTCACACTAAACCTGTTCTCACGTCAGGAGCCACCGAATTAACCACTGGAGGTACGATATTTCTATCATCCTCATTGCGAGTGGCATCTGCAGTCTAATGATGCACGACTCAGCTACATATGGTACATACGAGGTATGTCCTGCAAGTAGCGTCTGCGAACTAAGACTGCGGCTTTTTCGCACGACTGATGCTATATATACCGCTGTCTAACACCTTGATTAGGAAATCAGGTTTCATAGATTTGGTGAAAAACAATCGGCTACATGGGCTGCGGTGTCAAACCAGTCGACATGGTCTCCCTCTTCCGGGTGGGCCTCAGTAGTCCTCACGCCGTCTTCTGTAAGGATAGACTGACGTAGTGCACTAAGCTCGATCTGCAACCTCTTGTCTTGCACCCGAGCCGGAGCTTCGGTATTGAGCTGATCGGCTAGGCTGCGGCAGTCCGTTAGGCAGAAATGCGGGACTTTCGTCCACCAATTGTGTTCCCAATCGGTTCCGCGGGAACCATTGCCGTGGATCCTATCGCCGGGTGAAAAAGTGTGACAAATTCGCTCCCTTTCTTCCTCCTGGGCTGGCGCAGTGAGGTTCTCTGTGAGATCGTCACTGAGAAAATGCAACTTGGAAGAAGAACGGCGAGCCTGTGAGCGCCTGCCCGGCTTTCAGGTAAAAAGCGTTGGCCTTTTTGCCAGCATTGCCTTGGCCGCCTGTGAGCCCATGTTGCGAAGACGACGGTTGCGAGCCCACTCCTTCCACTCTTCATCGCTGCAGGCCGCGATGTCGTAGCCGCGGGCGATGTGGCTGGCCTTGGCATCCTCCACGGCTCTGTCCCATTCGTCCTGTGAATCGAACGGGTGGTACGGCTCCTTGGCTGTTTCCTCCATTGAGGAAAATCCGTGCCTGCGGAGTACTGCCGCTTGGTGCCGTGGGCAGCGAAGCCGAGCAGGTTCTCCCGATGCTTCACCTGCGCCCCCGGCGCCCTGTCCGCTGCCATCTCGTCCATGAGCTCCTCGACGGGGCGGATGTCCTGGAAGTAGTGGCGGTCGGGGTGGTCCTGTTGTGAGAGGCCTGTGAAGGAGAGCTCCCATGGGTACTCGAACTTAAAGCGATCCAGTTGTCGATGCCTTCCTCTCCGCCCTCGTTGTAGGATCGGACGGCCTTTGTGAGGAAGCGGTTCAGGCGAACGGCTGCCACGTATTCCTGACTGGTCTGCTGTGAAGCTGCGGCAAAGGCCTGCCTCTCAACCTCCGTGTGCTCGATCTGCTGCTTGAGCTGGTCGTACCACACGTCCCGAAGGATGCGGTCTTTGTGCTCACCCGGGTTGGACTTCGCAGCTCCAGCCCGCGACTGTGCCGGTGGTCCCTGTGAGGCTGAAGCGGGGGAAGAGCTTCTGGTAGGCGTTCATTAGGCCATGCATGGGTGCGCCGAGCTTTCTTTCGAACTGCGTGATTCCTGGCGCCATCTTCACTGGTTGGTTCCAGTTCCAGGTTTTCACTTCCCACACGACCTCCCGTGAGGAAGAAGCAGCGGCGGCCTGACCAGTGTCCTTTGTCGCTCTCATCGGCGGGAGTCTCGTCCTCGGCCGGCATCTTCTCCTTCTCGGTCTTGTGCCGGTAGCGCACCACCGCTCGGGAACATGCATCCATGATCTTCTTGCGGGCGGTGTAGGTTGGCACTGTGAGGATCGAGATCGGCACCAAGAACACCCCACTGTTTCCCTCCATTCTGGGGGCCCAGCCCTTCAACCAGCCTTTTCGCATGTCGGCTCAGAGCTCACACAGCATGCCGCTAAGATCAACATGTTGGAGCACGAGGTCAAGATGCTTAAGATCCGCACGGCATGGATTGAGAAGGACCTCATGTGCTCACAGATCGAGGCGGCGAAAAGAACCCTGGTGGTCCGTAACTGTCCGGACTGGGCCACCATGTAGAGGACCGGGAGCTCACAGTATCACGAACCCTCCAAGACAATGCTCTTGGACACCTGGACTGGGACCCCACAACGAACTTTATGCTGCAACGCTTCCGTGATCATGGCTGCACACTCTGCACGGGACACCGGCTGTGAGGAGCTAGCGTCCATGGGCACATACACATCACAGGACGTGGGCGGGCGACTGGTGCCGCCGCAGACAACACTGAAGGCCCATCCCCTGTGAGAAGGGTGTCGTGTTGGGCAATGCGCTGCTGCATCTGCTCCAGCTGACGAGCTGTGTCTTCATTCTTGGACACCTGCTTTGAACCTTGGACGCGTCGGGCCTCTAGTCCAGCAGCTACTGCGGCAAGCTGCGAGGACATGGTATTGAGGACCTGTGAGGAAGCTAGAGAAGAAAAGGGCGCGCGAAATGCTTGAGCACTCGTGATCCTAAATTCCCAGTCGTGGAAGGTACTGGGTTCTCTGGCGTATATATAACTACCGGACCGAATCTCCAGGGGAGTACTCGAGTGGGTTGGTCGGGTATATCTCAGACCCGCCACGGACATTGCGAAGGAGGTTAGGCTATGGAACTGCAACCTATGGGTCGAGGGTTAAAGGGCTCGATTTGAGACTGGTCGGACTTTTCGCCAGAATACTGCGACGCTATCTGGTATGACTCTAGGGCCTAGCGGCAGCGGAATAAACAACTGTACAACATGTATACTCATGACCGTGGACTGAAATCAAGTACAACATCCTCCGAAAGTAAGCCTCTGTCAGGGCAGTGTGCTTTTCTTCTCGCGCAACCCATTGCACCAATCCCTCCAGATCGTTCCCCTCCTTCATAAAACACTTGTTTTGGTTGTTTCGCAAGCCTTTCCGTCCTTCCCACTTGGATTCCTGACAGCGTTCTGAATCGAAAACAAATAGTTGGATCAGGATTCGTATCACAAGCTACTCCTCCGGGTCTTCTTGCGCGACGCACCAAGAGAAATGCTGCGAGAATAATTAGCTGGAAACAAGCAGATCTTGCATCACAGCTCGTGCCAACTGCTGCCTCTTCCTCGGTTTGAACCTTCAGCTCCTCTTCCTCCTTCTCAACACAGAGTGACCGCGCTGCAATGCAACATGGTAAGAATGCAGCTGCATCCACTAAGATTGTATGGCAGCGCACATGGTCTGGCTGCTTCTCTTCCTCAACTTGCTCCCCTTCCTGTACATTGACATAGACTGTCCGGGTGAATCGGAATACCACAGTTGATCACGGCTACAACAGACGGCAGACGGATGAGTGTGGTATAAATCTTAAGCATCGCCTGTTTTAAGCACGCCTCGCCAGGCGATCCCGGTTGATCACTTGTTCCAAGTTGATCACATGTCTGTATCATCAAATATCTTGAACAGGCCCCCCTCATTTGGCGATCCAAGAAGCGCAAAAGCAACGAGGCAGAAACGCTGAAAAGCAGAAGCACAATAGCAAGGACAAACAGAAAACGACAAGCACACACAGGCCGAAGGTAGAAAGAACAGCGGAAATGCAGAAAAGCGGAGGAACAGAAAAACAAAGCAGACAACAACAGACAGGATCTGATACAGGGCACGGCGAAGGTCACATCAACTTTCGGGGGTAGGGGTAACGGAAAGTCACATCAACAAGTTGCCCCCATGGAACGTCGAAAAATCTAGCAACTTGCAAGCAGCTTCTTGAGATACAAAAAAAAGAATCCCCATGAAAACGCTAGTCACATCATATAAATGCTTTGGGCAAGACTCAAAGTGCTGTTGCCCCATGTAAACTTCGGAACCACCCTAAAGTCTTGCATGATTCCTGTATAACTCTATGTGAACCCAATGGAATCGCTACATACACCCTATACAAAAAAAATGTACTAGAGGGGTGTCACACACACACCACGCCGCGAGAATACACATCACTTCATGGAGGACGCTTTTTAAGAGATTCACACATCAAAGGCAGAAATGTGCATCACAAAAAAGCAAATCATCGCGGTGGACGCTCATTTGAGCAAATGAACCTGGAGTCATCTAGGCTCTGCACCGCAACCTGGCAAAAAATCGTAATTGCTGCTTGCCTCTTGGACCGATGCCGAACAGGAGATCGCCAACAACAACAGCAAACAACACAACTTGATGTTGAATCATGTAGTGACATGTCCTGAACGCATGACCTCTCTCCTGAGACTAAACTATTTGGTCACACCACCCTGCCCTGCCCTGTCAAGGCAAATGCAAGCCATCCTTGGCGACCGGTGAGTTTCGGTGGCCAGGGCGAAAGAATAAGACACCACAAACATGGGTCAAAATCTCGGATTGCTTTGGCTCACCACACCATGACTGTGAATAATAAGACTACATCTTCATCTCGGGTGTGAAAAGTTGCGCCCCTTGGTAGCCTTTGTAGCCTGTCTCCTCACATGCACTACAATAAGGCCCGATTTTGCTAGGGGATATCAATCGAAGTTGGGAAACCTTCTTCAACTTGGCATTGCTGCAGGCCAGGCACATCCGTTGGCTGGCCATTTGTCGAGCCTACCCCAACAGGTGACAAGCAGAGAAGCGGAAAAACAGAGCACAAAAAACCATAAAACAAACAAACGGACACAGGCAGAAGGCAAAACTTGCCAACAAAATCCAAGCATAGAAATCAAAAACACCAAAACAAAATGTAAAATCTAAAATGCAATGGAAAAACCCTTCAGAAAAAAGGGCTCCTGACCTCATTTCAAGCGCACTAGTTAACCACCGTCCATGTCTGTGTGTGCATGTTACTTGTGTGTGACAGTGTGACATATCGGGCCTGTCTGGCAAGAGTAAAATTTGTGTCGCACATGAAACATCGTCACATTAATCTATAATCTGCACACAATGACAAGTATGACAAGTGGTCTTGCCTTGCTGTTGGGCTTGACGTGGCTCTACGGGTCGGGGAACGTACGTGGCCCCAGGAACATATAGGACCGCACTCCCCACACCCCAGCAAGACGAAGACCCACAGAAAACATGAAAACATGCTAGCCCGTCCTCCGGCTTGGTGGTGAAGCCACGTGGCCAACTGGTTTGCCGCTCGGGGCAGCGGTTGTAGGCAAACCACCCCCAATGCACGGGGTAGAAGCCGCCACGGCCTCAAAAGACAGCGGCATCCGAGTCGATCGGCGGGAGGACTAGGTCAACCGCATCGTTGCGAAGAGCAAACGATGCGGCACCTGCCAGTAGCGCCGTACGACCGCCGAGGCCTCGTAGAGCGCCCACCTCCTTGACCACCACGCCACGGGGGCAAAGCGCCAGGGTGGCGCCGCCAAGGACCTTCTCCTCCTTGACGGCGACCAGCAGCCTTTCAGCTGCCTCGTCACCTTCATCTGCGTAGGATTCGAAGAGATCCTCAACGGCAGAAAGGTACGTGTAGGAGGTCCCCTTTTGGGATCCTTTCCCGTATCCTTTACCTTTCCCTTTGCCTCCCATTGTAAGGATGGCCTCTGCCCTTGCCTCGGTCACCTTTGGTGCTGGGCTGGCGTCGCTCCAGGGTGTGGATGCGCCTGTGCATCTTGATAAGCGATGCTTCGGCATCTTGGGTGGCCGTAGATCCAACCATAGCCGTCAGGACCATGAACCTTTCTTGCCTGTTGAGGCCTGAATTATCCAACAACAAATCGGTGAGAACCGCTTCGCTGATGTGCATAGACTTATCGAGCTGTTTAGGCTTCCTAAGCCACCGCTTCCTCCTATCGATGTAGGAGATCACGGTTCGCCTGCTTGGCGCGAAAGCGTTCCACCAACTTGTGTTCCGAGGCGGTACAACTCTTTCGACTCCTGCTCTGCGAGTGGAAAGAGTCTCTCCCGTACTGCCCCTACGACACTGGGGATGTTGTCGTTGGAGAAAAGAACTTCTGTCCCCAGGTCTTCGGCTATAATGTATGCCTTGCTCCTTAAGGAGTCGAGAAACTTGGAGGCGAGCTCTGCACGCTCGTCCACCTTAGTCTGCTTCCACCGCGTCATAGCACGGAACTCCCATTCGTGAAAATCACGAACGGTTCCGCCATAGACCAGGAAGCCAAACTTTGTCAGGTCTGTGTCTAGATCCTGATGCGGTCGATAAGCTAGCGATCCGCTAGCCATGGCGACCACGCCCGCGCAGGGGGCGTCCTATTGGGTTCGAGCTCTGGTTCTCTTAACCGAGAGCTCCGCCACCAGTGCGAAGACTAGTCACTTTTCCGCTAAGCCCTAGGCTTGGTCCAAGGGGCCCCTGCAGTCAAGGGGTGCTGTCAAAACTCTGTAAAGAACTAGGTACAGACACTATACGCGCTGCAAAATGGGTCGGTTTCACAGAAACCGACCTTGCTGTAAGGAACTCAGACGGCTCATAGTAAGATGCTCACAATCCCAAAAAGCTCAACCCACATCTTCAAACCCTACTTGCCTGATAAGCTAGAAGCACCATCAACGATTCGTAAGGGGCACGGGCCCTAAGAGTAGTTGAGCATGACTTGGCCAATTTTGGGGGTCCCGCTGTTGGCCGGCGATGTTCCAGACACTTTAAGCCAACATTGGCTAAACTTAATCGTTGTTGTCGGCCAGGCTTTCAAGCCAATCATTTATTTCTCAATGTGTTTTGCTTTCTGGCCCGGCCACTATCATGGGATGTTCACCCCCTGTGGGAATATCTCACATACAACACTAAGGCTGCCTACCTCTAAGAAATATTGCTCCTGTAAGCTCGGTCTTCTACCGTGAAGCCCTCGCAGCTTGTCTCCGCAACCCCAAGAATTGAACAAATCACTGGTTGTTCGAGGGGGCTTCTAGTATAGGTTGACGCTTGGAGTGTTACAAAGGTTTGCAATGTTCGTGCCTGTTACAACAGTCTTGACTTTGGGAGAGGCTGTCAATATTCATGTTAAACAGCAAACAGCCTTGACTAGGGACAGTGAGATGCGGATATCCAACTTTGTTGAAACGTCTGTCCATGATGGAAAAGACCAACTTGTCCATCGTGTTGATTGTAGCTCAAACAACCTTGAGCACGTGTCCTTCGAACCAACATCGTGAAGACTGCGACAACCCAAACCACTGCGACACTTCCGGTGACATTGAGGGGGCGGGAGTTTTTGAGTTCAAGGCGTGGTTGAGGGTTTCCACAGAGTGCGATACAGCTCGAGTGAATAATGAAACCTGAATCATTGAAGATTTGGATCTTTGCCGCTGTGGCTCGTGTTGAGGTCCTTCAAGCCGAAACCTTCCGAGACGTTGAGCACCTCCGGACTTCAAGCTCACGGTTTTGACAGAGACTTTGAATGGTGTCACGAGGGGTGGCAGAACGATCCTACGGGGTTCATCACAAGCCCAAGCCTAACAAGGTTTTAGAACGATCTTATGAGGTTGCGAGCGCTTTATAAGGCCGTTAGGGTTTGAAGATTCAGGGCTAAGGCCTTGAAGCAATATCCCACAAGGTCTGCTGAAGGCTCGATTCGGTTGCAGGGCTAGGTTGCGACCGGTCTAAACAAGCTTTCAGTGAATGAGCCCTCCGCAAACCCTCAACCTTCTAACTTTTTTGAATCCGAACCAAACCCAAACCGCCAAACCCGGGCCCTTGCCAGACCTTTCTACTTAGTGAAGTTAGGTCCGAAGGAAACCAGATCCCTAAAAAACCTCGATCGCATTAATAGCCAGCAATAGCCTCGCGTAGGTTTATAGCCCGACCCCATAATCAAGTTTGCCCTTGTCAAGCAGTATTCAAACGCATTTGCACAGTCGACCTGCTGCGAACAGTCTCCCTCCATAGTAGTCCCTTTTCTAGTTTCTCGGCTGTGCGACGTAGTGCTTCCAAGACACTCAAGCCACAGCACCCAGTTGCAATGCCATTCATTCGCTCGCCATGTCTGCGAAGCTCTTGGCCGCCGCGACCAATTCCTCCCGTGTTGCCAGCGGCACAGTCACCCATCTCTAATTAGTATTTATGTGCTGGCTGTCCTTTTTTAGCAGCCATTCCTTGGTCCGTCGGGGCTTGGGGGGAAGGGAGGGGATTGTGCGAAATTGAGGTTCGTATGGTCTGCTCTTCCATCAGGGTATGGTATTCCTGGTCCTCAGCGATAGAGTGTTTTTGGAGGGTGCTCTGGACTCTGGATGTGGGCTCCTCCCTCACTCGGTTCACACGAGTAATTACTGCGCTAGTGAGGGCACGGGAAACGGCGCAGCGATTCGCAGAGCGGTTCGTCCGCAAGGAGGATTTTTCCATTCCCTCCTTTCGCATGTTTACCGGCGAACTGCGTGCTGCATGGTATTTTGAGCCTTGTAGCCGGTCGCGCAGTGCACGCAAGAATCGGGTTTCTCCGGCGCCCTCGCGGCACCTGGTCCTAGGAAATTTTCGCCATGGAGGTTTCGTTAAAACTTCCTGTCAAAACATATATTGATAGTGGACTTGGAGATGCCTGGAGCTACTTAGATGGAAGAGGGACTTCGCAAACTCGGTCAGTAGCATAGTCAACGTGAGACCGTGTTCGAGTTCTGCTAGCCGGGGACGGGAAAGGATGCTCAGACTGCAACCTTCAGAAAGCCTTGTGGGTGCATAGCAAAACAGCTCGACCGCTCTATCACCTAATTCCTCCCTCTCCCTCTCCCTCCTTGTCACTCGCTCACTCCTCCAACCGGCCAACATGCTGTCTTATTCGGTGCTCACGCACGCTCATTTGCATGACCAAACTCCACACGGTCCGCCAGAGGCCCGTCCTGCAGGGCCTGCTGGTACCAGCGCAAGTCGCTGTTGTTCTCCACCCACGTGGCCCAATCCTTCAAAGACAAGTCGAGGCTTGACCAAAGCACGACTCTCTCCAGGGCCTCCTCCGGCATGTCCGAGGAGTCCGACATTGCACGAGCACCGGCTGCTTTACAATTACGCTCGAGCTGAAGTGACGTCTGTCTGCGATCGACATACGATGACACGAAGCCCAGACAAAACCGCGCATCTGCCAGTTCAGGTTTTTTCAAGCTTGTAGCAGGCCATCCGAGCATTTCTGAGCACGACACCCGCTCCTGCATTTTAGCTTCGGTTGTGGAAAACTGAAGACACTGAGACGGCACTTCGGAAGCTTCGAAGCTGCATGTTAGTCACATAGAAGCCGCTCATTATTCATACATTCCACAAGCTAGGCAGCTACGCTTCATGTGGGCCGTACACTCCTCACCCATGCAACTTCCAACGCCATCCTTTCAATCCCATTCTCGCTATGACGGGTCATCTCCAACAACGTTGCAGGAGTACGCCCGCTGTAAGCTTTGGAACTGTACAGATCGCAGTGGCTCAGTAGACCATGGAAGTGATTATCCGCCTTTGCAGGGCTGTGTGCATTGTCCGGTTTCCATTGGTCTCTGCACGGATTCCGCGACTGCTTCAACACACTCCACGCAAAGCATGCAGCCATGCAGACCACGGACCTCTCGCGGGAAAGTCCCCGGATCACACAGTGCGGCCTGCGAGTTGTTGGACTCAAGCCACGAGCTACTTGTGGAATCCTTGGCAGCTCCTGTCTGTGACAGTCAATGGCAGCCCATTTAGATCCCTTCAACGTTCGCACTGCCTCGTTCGCGACAGCACGCAGTGCGCCACCTCAGAGACAACAAAAACGGCCGGCTGGGAGGTTTTCTGAATGCCGTGCCTGCTGTGCTTCACCAGACTCACTACAGTAGAATCAACAACACGAACCCTGCGGCGCTCTTCAGGTGGGTGGGAACTCTTTCACAGCTCCCTCGACAGCCCGGCGGGGTTCTTGCGCTGTCTGCACTTGGCAACTGCTCCTGCAACCTGATGCATAAGTTTCCTCTGTTAGAAACTGCAAACCTGCAGCTCAGTCCCGGCATCAGTACTTTCTGTTGCACCCCTTGACACTGCTTCCTTTGCGTCTGCCCGGCGCGAGTGGTTGCGTCGCAGGGCGCCTGGGTGGAAGCTTTCTTCCGACACGCTGGCACCGACTCTAAAGCACGACTGTGATCGAGTTGAATATGAGGACATGCCAGCGGCTTCGGAGTCGCCACGCCCATGCATGCCCATTCATCACTTTCACCCAGTTCTGCGGCTTCGTGCAGTGCCCACCACGCCGAAGCGACACACGTTGCCGGCTCCTGCACTATGGATTCTTGGTGCCGGCTGAGCGCAATCACCCCGAGGCCCTCCTACAACTTCTGGACTTGCCATGTTGTGGACATGCCACGCTATTGACGAATCTTTATTTGCCACTTCCGCCCTGGGTGTCCGCGTGAGCATCGTTGTGCGCAGGCTCGGGCGATTCCCAAAGCGCGAACCAGGCTTTTGCAACAAAGCTTTCGTCTGCAGCCTCTGTGTATCTCTGTCCGGTAGCCGTCGAGATCAAGGGCATGCCGAGCTAAGGTTCACTTTCCCACTGCTCTGCGAGGCTTTGTCGCTGTCCTCGGCCCTAGGCGCAGCTTGGCAGAGATTCTCTTTCTCAAAGTTCGCCGAACCCATGCGTCTGCTAGTTGTGAGCTCGATAAGGGTCTGAGGTGTCCGCTTCTCGGTGGGCCATCCTTGTCAACGCAGATGGCAAGGTGGAGAAGCAGCTTGGACCCAGACGTATCGATTCCGTTGCGGCAATAACGTGGGCTACAGAGCATGGCGCTTACCATTCCGAGGTTCTGGGGCTCGGTGGCGAGCCTTAGACTTGATTCTGTTTGCGAGCAGAAGGTTGGCCTGAGTTCTCCTGGAAGCCCAGGTGGCTGCTCGTACCTTCCCGCAGACAGCGCTGGATGAGATCTAGTGTGAGTGCTTCATCTCCACATCTTGCCGCTAGTTGATTGGTTTGTTTTTTTGTTTGGTCGCCGCTGGTTTTGATCTCACTTCCTTGGGACAGGTGCTGTGTAGCAAGTTCAGTATCAGCTGCCAGGCTCGCGTTCAAAGAAGCTTGCCAAAGGTTTGCTGTGAAATCTTAGGGGGATCCACAGGCGACGTAGGGAGACGGTACCCACAAAGTAGCACGTCACAACTCATGGAATCCAAGAGGCAGGCTGCAAACCTGCATAAGCCAGCAAACTCCAACGAACATTGACTAGCATTCTGCACCAAGTCATGCATATCTCCGCATGGTCATTCAAAGCATCGCAGGTCTTGCGACCTGCGTGGTAGCTTAGCCCTATGCTCACGTCGCAAGCACGTCGCAGCGTCGGAGGTTCTTGCTCGACAGAGAGAGAGGGGGACAGAGGCAAAGAGAGAGTCACTGAACAGCCGAGCGCGAGCAAGCATGAGGGAGGCATATCCACAGGAGCAATGGAGGTCGCATCATCCGCCTGCCCAAGGACAATGAAAGTCTCTCACCATGGACGCGCCACAGCAGCAGCAGCAGCAGCAACAGCCCTAGAGCGTTGATGGTTCTTGTGTTTTGTCCACCCCCCCCTGTCTACCCTGTCAATTCCAACTCATGTGTCGTTGTGCTTCCGCGTGCGATCCGGAGAGCCGAATCGCATTTGAGGAGAGTTGGGGAGGTAATGGGAGGTGAGTTGTGCTGTTTGCATGCACCCTTCGATGAGTCAACGCCATCACAGCTAGGCCAGAAGCCAGCCAATGCAAGCTGACGGAAATGTTCACCAGTGATCGTTTGCCATCAAACCAGCGGTAAGGTGACGTCGACTAATTCCAGGCATTGCAATGAAAAGCCGACACGATGCAAACTTCCGACAGTTGCTGGGTGCCCCCGCCGAAATGGTGGCAAAGTCCAACACGGGACGAAGCTCCTAGACTTTGGATGGTGTATCCTGGCTTCGCGAGTTGCAAACAGGCCAACTTCAACACAGCTAACGTCGAAGCATCGCTACCTCCATCCACTACGTGCACACGGAACTCAAGGATAAAGACGGTCCTCGGCACTGCGTGGTCGTGCCCCCAGCCACCTCCGCACAGAGGATAGTTGCCAAAGACGGAATGAAATCTGAGCATTGTGGACATTTGAAAGAACAAGTCTGCACCAGGGGCTTTCAAGCCCTTCAGGTGTTCGAGCAAAGGGAAGCCCAGAGAAGAGTACAACTTGGAAATCGACGTGCCGACGAACCACCACAAGTTAGAAGACCGCCAAACGTGTTCAACTGACGGATTTTGTTCCAGCTCTAGACGATCTTCTCCTTCTTGTTCTGAAGAGCCCAGAGCCAAGGGCCACGCACCCTTTCCAGGGACAACCCCCTCTTATGACACACCAGAACAGACGAGACGAGCCTGGCAAACTGGCTTCACATTGACGACGTGCTGCTTTAAGTATAGCACTCGCACTGGACGGGTCAGGCGAGGCTTCGGGAAGCAACCACAATCGTTGCTCTGATGATCTTGAGCCTTGATCTTGCACGCGCTGGTTGACATAAGCTTCCGACCCGCCACGCAGTAGGCCGGTAGACAGACAACGACACGCAACATAACGACTTGACCCCTTTCTCCACCGTCACAGCCGTGTCACCTTCACATTGAGTTTTTTTCCGGCTGACCTTGCACCACTGGCTGAACTCAGCTATTCTCAACATGTGCATGAGGACGAGCACTTGCACCGCAGACAAATGAAAGGCCTGAACACCTGTACTCCCATACTGGACTGAAACCTATCCTTTTGGGGCGAACCCATAATGCCAGTCGAATCGTGCCCTTTGGGTGGGGCGGCCCGACGTGTGGAAGCCGGCTACTATGTCTGCCTCGGCGGGTCTGCGATGTTTCTCATGATCTGTCCCACTGTCTTCTTAGCGGATGACCACAGGCCATTCGACGGTCCCAGCCCCGGAGTGACCTCCGCCGGCGCGAGGGGTGTCGGCTCAGTGCATGCGGTTGGCTTCGGACTTCTCCATCGGCACAAACGATATTTGAAGAGACCTGTGCCGCCCAAGATCTAACTCAACTCAGTACTTCGCGAATAGTGGCTGCATGCGGGCGCTTGCAAGGCAAGATGCGAAGTGCAGACTCTTGCAGGTATACCGTGCTTCTCTGAACTCACAGGGATACAGCCACCGAAGTCGGCAGAAGCAAACCTCTAGCACCGGCATTGCGCATTTTGAAGCTTTACGCTGATGTCAACATGAAGCAACACCACAGAGGAATCTTTGATGTGGGGACAAGGAGAATTACAACACAAAGCCATTCCAGATCGTTCAACTCGAGAAGCTGTATAGGCAGTTCAGCTATGTCAACATGCCGACTTATGGTGGTGAGAAGGACGCTACAAAATCTAGCAAATTGCGACTGGCTCTAGCAGCAACTTCAGACTTCGGCACACAGGCTTGCGCAGGCTGGTGGGTTGCAATGCACAGCTGATTAGCCTTGGACTAGTATGAAGGGACTGTGCACACCGGGGTAAACGTTAATTTAACAGCTATTTGAACATTAGCTGGGCCTCTGCCTAGCACTGTTCCAGGACCATGAGCATCTACGGACATGGCATGCTCAGCCTAGTAGTCAAACAAAGAGGCCATCCCCACCTCTTCGGCAGGTTGCAGGTTGCTCCCATTGTGTACCTGCCCATGCGGCTACACGCAGCCGTGCGGAAGCAAGCTGCCATATCTCAAGCAATGCTGAAACGTCACCTTTGGCTCTCTGCCGGCTGCTTATATGGAGGTACGTTGCTGTTGGTGAGAACGGCATCTTGATCTGACGCGTCGGGGCCTTGGACGTCAGGGTCGACTCGTTATTTAACAGCTGCATGCTTAGAACTCCTCCGTGTTCCCGTCCCACATCGCGGTCCTGCAGCCCATCTCTCTGAAGCCGTTGAAGATGGCGATCCACATGTCCCACTGGACGAGAGGCGGATCGTAGCCCTCTCTTGCAAGCTGGTCCTTCTGGGCATTGTTCAGTTTTGCCCTGTCCCGAATTTTGTTCATCGCTGGTGGCAGCTTCAATCTTGCCTCGTTCACCGTCGGGTCGTGCTTAAAAACATCGCAGGCAGCTTCCTCTGCCTGTCCTCGGCTTTGCTGCCACGAGCCGCTGAAGCGTCGCCCAAAGAATGCAGGCGTGATGAGCGTGGCGTAGTAGTCCCCATAGCAACCTGAGCTGTACTCATAATAAAATGCAGGCTCTGGGGCTCTGTAGCGTGACAAGAAGGCCGCAACTGCAGCTTTCGGGCGCATCCTCGCCCAGTCTTTGTTCTTTATGCCCACTTGCTCTTCCATTCTCTCTGCGATCGACTCCAATTGTCCAGATCGTATGCGATCGAGGATGTTTTGGGCCGTCTCGTCTCCTTTGCGAACACCGTGCATGCTATGCTTCGCCGGGATTGTTTGCATGGTGCCTTGCTGCGCGACGTCCTCCTGCAACTCTTCTTTGGGGAGTGGCTCCTGTTGGTCGTTGTGCTCGCACCAGTCGAACCACGCCTCCTCTAGCTTTTCATGCTTGACGGACGGCTGCAGGTAGTCCTCCTCTTGTTCTGCCTCCTCTTTTGTCTCGTCTTTCACCAAGCGCTGCCGCTTACGGGACTCCATTTCTGGAAGGGCTGCACAAGATCCTACAGACAGGGCCCGAGCTGTTAGCGAGCTGAGCCGGTACAATACTGCGGGAGGGCAGACATCCGTACCGCACTGCATCAGCGTTGAACAGAACCTGCGGCCAAGCAACTACGACGATTTAAAGGGGTAACAAAGGCAGAAACGACGTTCGCCATGTTTTCTCAAGCAAGGCATGCTGGCTCTGTGCGGATTCCAGGGCCCATAAATAGGAAAACGGTTGAACGTACAGGCAAGACCCCAAGACTGAGTGACCTTGACAGTCGGGCTGGACAGACATGACAGTGTGTCTTCCTTACACCTCCTGAGCTACTAGCACAGGCTAGCGCCAACAAGCAAGCTGCTCTTGATGAGCGAGGACTCCTTGTCTAAATGACGAAACCAGACCCCGCTAGCCAAATAGGCCCTTTTGGCAGAACTTTGCGACAGGTTATTTCATATGTACGGGAGCAGATATCGCGGGGACAAGTCGCTGTTCCGTGCCGGAACCTGGTGCAAGAACATTCCTATGGCTAGATGAAGAAGCAACCTGGCAAGATCTTGAAACACGTGAACAGGAGCAAGCCGAAAGGTCACTTCCTGAGCATGTCAGAAACAAGTCCGGACCACAGAGTCTCGCATGGCGACCTTGTCACACGAGTTGCAAACAACTCCTGGACAAAAGCAGCCACACATGTAGGGGTCGCCATCCCACGCTCGCAACGGGCCATCAGCATGCTCAAATTCAAGGGCCGGGTCCCCGTGCTTTCTTCGAGCTGGTGTTGATGAGCGCGTCTGTGCCGTGCCTGCAGCAGACGGTTCAGTGCTTTCACGTGCTCGGAGCCGAACGAGCACCCTCAGTAACAAGTTCTACAGCAACCGATACAAGTATAGGCAAGAGAAAACAAATCAGCTGAATGTCTTATATGCACACGAGCATCAAGCTGATCGCTTGAAAAGCTGCATCCCAACTGCACACGACGTTGTACTGGGAGCACGATTGCATGGTAATCAAGAAGACGCACAGCAGCTCGGCGCCAGCATGTGGACACCCAAATGCGGCAGTCGTGGGAGCACGACTTTCGGAGGAACCAACGCCGAGCAGCCAAAGTCTTCACGTCGCTGTGGCGGGAGCACGATTTTGGGACATAAACACACATGGTACCGTGGCAGGAAAGGGATGCACACACCAGAAGAGCCCAAATAAGCCCGGAGCATGGCAGGAGTGCGATGCCGAATTTCGCCTATAAGTCATTTCACAGTCATCGACCCCCGCCAGGAAGCGAACCACTGTGCTCGGCCAGAAAGAGAACACCCTGTGGCGGGAAATGGCGGGAGCACGATTCATCAAGTGAACGAAGGCCTGTGGAAGCCATGCCACCGCGCCAGCGCTGGAGCCATGGGACCACCGCGCGCACCTACTATACGCGAGCGTCGCGACAGGGATTGGAAGCTCTTGCAGTCATGTCAGTCCTAGTCCACACTCAAACCCCATACGGGCTCGTGGCCGTCACCTCCAAAGTCGGGAAATGCATCATGCCTGGCCGACAAACAATCAAAGTGCTTCTCATCCTAATGCTGTGCTACTCGAAAGTATCTAGTCGCTCGCCTTGTAGGCCAAACCCGGCACGGCGCACGTACAAGACTTGTCGCCCAGCCTCATCCAGAGCTTTTTTGAGCAAAGAACTTCCAAGCATTGCTGGAAGATTCCAGCCGAAACTTACAGCAACCACCGCCTGAGGCAAACCCACCGGGGAACGAAACAACGTCCCAATCCTGAGAAATTGCACAATCAATTCCATAGCATTTCACAGTATAGTAACTGCAGGGAGCCTCGTCATGCCAATGCGCAGCTACCTGCGGTGCTGTGCTGATCCGGAACAGGACTTGCGACATGTGCATGCCAAACTGCCACCGTGACATGAGCATCATTGCATCACCTTCCAGATCGCTCCAGGCTCAGGACACAAGAGCCAAAGATCATACGCTAAAATCTATACAAAATGGCAAGTGTTGGTGACTTGCTATGGCCATGCTGACCTCAACAACATTGTGCCCCACTGCTGAGATCGCTCCGAAACATCACCCAGGCTTGGATGCGTGTGCTGAAAGGCAAATCCTCATGGCAAGATTGTTCAGAAGAATGCTGTGCACAACGGCAGCGAGACAGAAGACAAGTGATTTCTGCCTGTCCAGCCCGGACGAAGCTGTCGCCCTGGCCTGAGCCAAGAGAGCAACGTCTCGGATTTTTGCACTCATTACGCATTTCGTTACAGATCTCCAGCATCCGGCTGTTCTGGCAGTTGTTGCTGGGCAGCTGGTTCACGACACGGCTTTGTCGCAACGGCAGCATCTGAGGGGGTGCGTATAGCGTTGTAGTTGTCAAAGCTTTGGCTTTAGGCAACACAAGCAACCTTGTTCTGGTCCAGTGTCTGCGATGGCATCCGCCATAGTACAGTTGTCAGAGTGCTTTGTCAGGGCCTTCTGCACGACCCACAAGCCACGCAACCCCTTGTGGCAGCACAAAGCAGCACAATCAGGATTTTAAGCCAGTTCGGAACGGTAACCCAAACCCTGAACCGTTTGGGGGATATCTGCAGTGTGCGGATTGCCGGCATCTTCGCTGAAACCTTCGCGGCAGCATGAGACTGAGAAGCAGGCTGTCGATAAATGGCAGACAATAAGAAGTGTCAACCGGGCATGTGAGTTCCACTGTAAGTCTCCGAAGTAATTATCCTACATGACAGTATCATCGGGAGACCCTTTAGCCAGACCCGCGCCAGGAACAACAACCTGAAGGAGTCCAAGCAGGCAGCCGGCTGTTCAAAAACATATGGAATAGCATGCAAAAGTCAATCGATAATTGGATTACTAATCTTGGCGTAGCAAAAATCCACACCGCTTCGTCGCCTTCGGGGTCCTCCAAGTCCCCCCTCGCAAAGGCAAGCATCTGTTGTCTGACGTCACCGCAACCAAGGCAGGCATCTGATAGTCATGTCGACCCAGAAGACGCTGTAAAACCCTATTGCTACAACTTACCAACTGGGACAGAGAAGCTGTCCGACCAGAAGGCTCTGTATTATGACTGCAGCCCCGAAAAAGATTTGTGGCCCCCGTCTCATGGCTGAGATGCACTCCTGGCAAGACAGGCTCGATTAGGGGAGCACCTCACAAAATCAAGATCCCCCACATAAACACCAAAATGCAACTGCTCCGTGGCTCATGGGGCCAAGTATTGAGGACCGAACAGCTGCATAAATTTACCCATTGCCGTCCG
Organism: Symbiodinium sp. CCMP2456; assembly: GCA_905221635.1. Lineage (NCBI taxonomy): Eukaryota > Dinophyceae > Suessiales > Symbiodiniaceae > Symbiodinium > Symbiodinium sp. CCMP2456. The sequence continues at coordinate 88,250 of CAJNDV010035941.1, forward strand.
GTTGCATTCATGTGGACGTTGAAGCAAATCCTCTGAGTTCCGGGCTCATCGCCCAACTGTAGGCCACATTGGACTGATGCATGACCTGGGTGGTGAATACCCTCGCGTCGAACTTGACGCTGACATCTCCGACCCCGTATTCTCAAAACATGTTTCGTGTCACTCTGCTTTCGCTAGTTATAGCTTAGCGCAAGGATTTGGCGCCTGGCCGAACTGTGCACGTAGGCTGCAAAGCAGATTACCAACCGCCTTTGGTACATGAAAGCGGGTCGAAGATCTTCTGCACCCATCTCAACTGTGAAACGCCCTTGAAAAAAAGAAATTTCGAACCGGTAACACTGTGCTGACCTTGCCGTGCTTCGACTGAAACACCAACAAGATAGGTGAGCGCTGATCACAAACATGTACGAACCCGGCCTTCCCCACGAACTCTCCGAATCCAGGGTCCTGCCAGTGCTAGGACAGCGCGGGCTACCCTCTTGAGACCACGACGACCACCACCAACAACAAGAAGAACGACGGCAACGGTCAGCACCTTGCCCTGCGGACAGAAGCCCATCATCTCCCAATCCGGATCCTCGGATCGCTGCATAGAATCTGCCTTGAAAGCATGCAAAGCCACTGCCGAGTGCCAGGCATCGTCCATGGCGGCTAAGGCTAAGGTGGTCACATCCCCAACCAGCAGCACAGTCCAGAATACATACCCGCTTGAACCAGGATACGCTCGGACTGCACCCATCTGCGATTTCGTTGTGCACGCACACGCACGCACGCGCACACACACACACACACACACACGCGCGGGCGCGCGCGCGCGCACACACGCTCTTGCACACAGAGAATGTGGGAGCTTTGGTGTGGTGTTTCAACATGAATGGCGGCGGTGGCAGTCGTGTAATATATGAGTCATCATCTATGACGTACATTACATGGCCTAGCACCTACAGCTTCCTAGATAGCTACAGGTAGCAACGTTCCGGCATCCGTGGTCCGTGGAACACGATTTTAGAGTTGAATCTTTACGTCCCCCGTAGCAGTCGCGATGCTCTTGCACTTTTTGACAGTACATTGGGCTGATTCCGAAGCTGCTGCAGAATGTACGCGCTGATGTCACCCAGCACCAACAAATCACAACGCAAAGCGGAGCCAGCTTCTTAGAGCTGTTCATCAGAAAGACAACTAGAGTGCTCTACCTTATGAGGACAAACCTTTGCGTATCTTCAACAAATACAACCCAAAACATGGACCGAACATGCTGACATCCAATTGCGCAGGGCCACGAACGAATTCAGTCGTTGGAACGTGCAGCAGGCGTGGTTGCACTAAAGTGCAAAGAACTAGATTGTTCCTTCTCTTGCTACTCGCCGAGCGGATCTGCGGCCCAACGTCTCAGCTGTATTCAGCTGTTAGCCAGTGTCGATAGCACACGCTGTGAAACAATAACATGGCTTACTCAAAGTAACGTCCATGGATAGCATTCCTCTTCGCTACCATGTTGTAGAGATTCATGGCCGAGATCAGCTGTGGCTCAGGTTTGGGCGCCTCTATACAGCATCTGAACCTGGCAAACAGACATACTGCGCACCCGGGTAGGGAACAGCAACGGCATAGGGTTCCAGTCCCAGTGCGAGTGTGGCAGGAGCCTGCAGCTTGGGTTTCTATGTGATGTGTAGACTTGGGCGCGCAGCAAATTCTCCCTGTGAAGTTGCCTCCGGCCAGCGCAGCCGAAGAGGCAGATTGTCCCTGGAGAAGTTTCATAAGTCCATTTGCAAGGCACGCAAGCAGCAACGACGTCTTCCTGTGGAAATCATGAGCTGTCCTGCAGCCAGGTCCACCAGTCCTGCGCAGAGTTGAAACGAAGGGCCATGCCCTGCCCATCTCCCAGGGTGTGCAACATCACAAACATCCTAACAGCTTCATGCTTCATGCATGACAGCACGGCAGCTCGTTGGCATCTGTGTGTTGAAGCAAACCAAATCAGCTGTAACCAGCCAGCAAAAAAAAGGTCCGACAGCAAGAGCTGCTGCAATACAATATCTAGAACTTGTTTTATCTGCTCAGCTCCTGACCTCAAGATTTCCTAAATCACTTGCTTGAAGTTAATAAACAGCCCTACACTGTCATTACGACATTGAGCACGAGCGCAAAATGCTGTTTCTGGACAGTCTCCAATTTTGAAGCCGGTGTGTGCGCTACCAACGACTCCATTAACATGCGCCCCCATGACTCCAACATCAACACCGCCGTCATGCTCATCCAGAAAATGCTACCTTATTCTGTTATATCATTTACACTTATACTATGAGAAAGGGTCGCTATATACTCTCATCACTTGTGGCATTCACATACGACGCGTTACCTGTCAATGTTGTGTGGTTCGCCTAATTTCTAGCATGGCGACATCTCCGTCTCCCTCTGCTCCGAACTGTTTGCCAATGACATTCTTCCCGGTGGTTCTAAATCGGACCGTTGAATATATTAACCGTTGATGTACTGCATATGGGCTTGGGAATAACTAAGCCCGCTCAGGCCCCATCAGCTGATGGCAAGACTGCTGTGTTCGTTAGCTGGCTGCGATTTGCGAATCATCTGAGGTCCAAAATCTACACAGTGGCGGTCTCAAATGAGGGGGAATGATCGAAACTCTGGCAGGATTTGGGCAACATGGTGCGATTTAGGCATACAGGTGGGTAACACTCCGCCATGCAAGTCGACATGACAGCCGTCAGGTAAGTTTACATGACTGCATGTGGGTGAAAAACCATCGGTTTCCGGGCTACAGATGACTAGACCATCTGGGGAAACCGAGAAAACCGCTCGAGAGGGACTGGGGCGTTCGAGAACAAGCCGAAGCTGCCCGAAAGAGGATGGAGCATTGGAGCCCCAGGGGCACACCACCTGAAAGGCAATTTCATCCAGAAGAAGTAGAACCGATCGACAGGGACAAGAGCATGTGAGAACAGAAGCAAAGCGTGCGAGCGGGACGAGAGGATTTGAGAGAAAGGAGCACTCCCGCTGGAAACGGCTTAGAGCATGTGGAAAAAAGAAGCAACTCGCTTTACACAGTGGAGTTCTTGAGAAAAAGAGCAAATTGCTCCAAAGGGACTAGACTTTTCAGAGATAGGGGCAAACTTCTTGAAGGGTACTTGAGAGTTGAGACGCGCAAGCTAACTGCTCGAAAGATAGATGCACAGCCTTACTGCCTTCATCATCGTTGGGGCGATGCAGCCTCTGTGAGCTTCAAACGACATGTTACAGCAAAGCAGTCGTAGTGCAACGTCCTCCAATGTAGCAATTCACAATGCTCCTAATGCTTCCTTAGGCTGTATATCTTAATCAATATTTCTTGACGCTGTGCTTGGTAAAAACAATGCGGTTCAACATGTCGCAACACAACCTGGTATACGAGGAACAACATAATGGAATTCAATAAATTTAGTGGCTGCGCCAAGGGCGGGCACGACCAACACAATCCACCTATGCCTCTCATTCGCTATCCAAGCTGCAAGCGAAAAAATCCTTTGCCTCTTCAAAAAGAGTATGCGTCTTCTACCACGACTCGATTACCTGCTATAAGTCTAATTCCACGGAAGACACGAAGAGGAGACGATAATTAGAAAAATATTGCCAGTACTACAAGAAACTTCTTAAAGCATAGCAGATATGAAATGAATGAGTCTAACCGAGCATTCATATACGGTTAGAGTTCGCACTATGCCGCAAAGGCAAATGCGACGCAATGTCATTGAAGTAAGCTGGTTTCTGAGTCAAGCTATGCAAAAATAAGAATGCTGAATTTAACAGAACTTAAAAAGTCCGTGGCATTTCACAGCTGACTTACCTGAAGCGTTGCCACTAAACTCAAAAGACACTATGTTATGTCAGATGCACATGGCGACAATTCTGGACTCGTGGTATTTAATGAGTGAAAGTAGCAACAGGTCATTCTAACAAGAACACGTGGACCGTCGCAAAACCGCAGAAGGCAACTTCGCTGCAACAGGCCTCGCGCAACTAGCAGTAACTAGCACTTACATCACCTTCTAGTAGCTACCGGAGACAGACCTATAATGCTTATTCAAAACATGCATTTCATCGACAAGCAAATTCATTTTCTGTCGTAGACATCTGACAGTTCTAGTTGGGGCGTGAGCCGATGGGGCAGTAACAAAGTAGCACGAAAACCAACTGGATGTTACGACAATTCCTTCAGGCAACACAACCCCTACCACGGATGCTTGCACCGATGTTGCACCTTCGGCAGGGTTCACACATTTCTTCTGGATGAGGAGGATGTATAGAATACTGTAAATACAAGTACTGAATTCTGGAGACGTTGTGAAGGTCCAACGCGCAGAGCTATTTATAGGTAACAGAAACTGTCCATAACAAAAGTACTGAGAAAGAAAAGGGAAAGGCGCGAAACGAAGAAATCGAAAAAGGGCATCAGAACTACTGCCATCAACGTATTCAGAATTCGGAAAACAAGACAGAACAAGTAAAAGCTACAACAATGGGAAGTTTCAAAATACAGTCTGTGTTTATTGCAAATATGCACGTCTTCAAAAGCAGAGCAGAGATCAATAGCATGCCTCAAGATCAGAGGTGGTACGATTTGAAAAAACACTGGGTCTCGAACAGCTGAAGTGAGGGCGGCATTATGCACGATCGCTATACAGCTGCAAATCCAGTGCTGGGTCTCGGGTACTTCAGCAGATGTTCCGCCTGCACATCATCCATTGCGATGCTGTCTATCGCGTGCTGGGCGTAATGCCTGTCGGTGCTCTAGGTACCCCCTAAAGTTGTGTCTTTGAGCCCACCAAAATGGGAAGGTGGGGGGCCGATGATGCAACACATGCATCGCATCTCTAGCCCAGTTGCATCGGCACATGTTGTCTTTGGTTTGATTCATATGCTTTGCCTTGTTCGTGGTGTTAGTACCGTCAGGGATGTTTGTAGTATACGTCGTGTTGTATTGATCTAGAATTCGGAAAAGCGCAGCTGCACAAGAATGGAATGCTAGTACAAACGCTGCCGATAGTTGTGTTCTACATGTATATGTGCACATGCACACATATTCCCTTTACAAGAAAAGAAGGGGTGTGAGGGTTGAAACCCAAGGAGACTCAGGGACGGGGAATGCCAAGTCTATATGTACAGGAAACAGGCTCACAGAGTAGAATGTCCACGCTATTCTCAATGAATGCATGGAACCAGTTCTTGCTCTTGCTCTTGACCTTGCTCTTGATCCTACTCTTGCGCCTGCTCTGGTTCCTGAACCCCCCCCCCATCCAAAATGAGTTTCAAAAGCGGGGATGATTTTAGGACAGTTTCTCAGAAAGTGTTGTTTTCATTACGGGGTGCGTGTAATCTGGCGAACCACCTGTAGTATATGACAGGAAAGTGGGGGCCAACAAGGTTTCACTCTTGGCTAATACTAGTATCAGCGGGAAGTAGTTACGCAACAGATGCACATGCGACCCTAGTTCCAGCTGACATGTGTTAGTCGGCACTGAAAAATGTAGCAGAAAGTGTCAGAATATCCCATAAAAGACACAGCTGGAGAAACTGTGAATGATGCGATTATGGGGTGTTGTAACCCACTGCCACATCCATCAGGCGAGGACACAAATGACGAAGGAATCCAACTGCGCACCTCACAAACCACACAACCTCCATACAAGGACGACGAGGAATGGAGCAGCGGAAATACAGACGACGAAGGTGATATTGTGAATTCAGATTGAAGAGGGCAAACAAAAGCTTTTACAACACTACATGTGTTGACAATTTCTGAAACTTGAAGTTCAAAACTTCGCTATGCCCGAATGTAGTAATGATAAGTGTGCGCAAACACAAACAGTGTTGTGCGTACAAGCGAGAGTCCGAGTGAGATGACAAAGTCATTGTACACCGGGTGGTGGGCGCGGCTCCATCACTCGCGCACTCCCTCCCTCACTCACTCACTCGCTCGCTCACTCACGCATGCACGCTCACTCAGGCATTCTCACTCCTTATACCGCACACTCACTCACGACCTGCCTCCTCCGCAATGCACATGCCTCATGCCACCTTGCTTAGCCCCCTCACTAGGCCTCGCGATAGCCAAAAGCTTCGCAAAGGCCCGCTGCGCCATGTTGCATTCCCTTTGAAATGGGTGCTGCATGTTCGCAAGTTTGCTAGGCCAGCCCGCGCCCGAAAGGCTGGTTCGAGGAGAGCGGTCCGAATTTACTACCAGTAAGTGCCTCCTATCCACGCGTGGCTATGCCACAACATCTTGCTAGTCAAGTTCCAGGACCAGCCACGAAGCCGCCTCATGAATTATTGCTCTGTTGGGCTATAAGCCATAGCAAACGCAGCGCGAGCCTTGTCTGGAAGGGGTTCTCATGAGATGTTAGAGCCGGTCCTGACGTGCTTTGTACTTTCTGCCATGCACATGGCAGGCTGCTGGAATAGCGTCTATGTACGCGACCTCAAGGCTTCTTTCTGAGCTCTGCAACCGCCACAATTGACTTCGACTCGGGGACGGCTGGACACTCCGAAATTCTGCGCAAACGAAAAGCACGCATGGCATCATGTTGGTTGTAAGGCTCGTGAGGTTCACGTCATGATTCAACGTGCCCAAATAATGTTGCCTTGGATGTGTGAATGTGTCCTGCATGTCCTGCATGGCGAGTGGGTGGGACAAGGGCGGCAACACCGGGCGAATGGGAGTTGGGCCAGGACGGCGGGTTGGTGCAAGTGGGGCAAAATGGGCGGGGCAAACGACCATCTTCGCAAAACTTCCCCCCACTCGATAGCCATGATAGCTAGCGTAAAAGATAATGCAAGCCACGAAATTTGCACATTGTCCTTGGGCTTCTGGGTACGCTCAAGCTGTTCCTCCCTGTCCTGCAAATTGGAATTTGGAAGTGGGCATTTAGCGGATTTGAAAGCACCACAAGTTCGCACAGCCAAGTCTGAGCTCCCCGCTATTTCGCGAAGATGCTTCACTGCCTCAGACACAGCTGACGCCGCGAAGACACAATCAGGCGAGCGCACAAAACCCGACTCGGACGAGGGACATTGGTCAAGGCCTCATGCACCCAATGCTGCCACGATACCCAAACAATGAAAGTGTTGGCGAACACATGGATTTAAGCTGGCAGTATTGTTCATGCAAACTGGAACTTGTACCGTGAAGTGATCTGTCATCTTTCGTAAACGCTCCAATTCGCTCAAAAAGCTTTTCCCACACCCCGACATTTCTGGCATACTCGCATGGAATCCCTTGTCAGAAAGCTTCGTTGCACACACCCGAATCTTCAGAAGCCAGCTTCACTTTACATATAGACACATGCACGTATATACATTTACACATATGTACGTCTATACATTTATACATGTATATTACACATACACATATATAATATACTGTCGCATGTTATATCTGTTCCATTACCCGCCTATCTAAATGTTTCAATCACAAAGTCCCAACAAACGACTACAGCATTCGTGCACCCCCCCCCCGCTTCGTCAATCGCACTCTCGCTGCAGTGCATTCCGCGATAGGGCTCGAAAACAAGACGACTACCATGGCGCCGCAGGCATTGTTGACAGCAAATCGTTCGAAGGCTCGCCTGGTCTGCCGTCGGTGTGGTGATTTCGTGGCGGACCTGGGACCCTGGGGTGCTCCCGGAATGACTTTCGGCGTGTGTGACTGACTGCTACGCGCTCTTCGGTGTGCGGGCTGTGCGTTGGCATGTGTACATATATTATAGAGAAAGAGTGTGTGTGTGTGTGTGCAAAATTCCACTATACAGTCTAGACAGTTACGAGCAACCTAGGGATCAATCACTTTCCCCACGGACACAATCCATTCACCAAACATGCACAGTGATCCACCGTATTCACGCGAGCACCTTCTGCTGTAGGCAGTCTTTCCATCAGATCCAATCAACTAGCGGTTGATTAACCACTGAGCATGCTTCACGCACCAAGTGAACATTGGAGACTCTGATGTCAACTTCAAACCAGTCGAGCCTTGAACTTGCGACATCAGTGTCCGCAACTGACCATACAAGGTCCTTTTTACATTGCCGATACTTCCTTGACTCTGGCAGTGTCCAGTCGGTGCTGCGCGCAACGACAGTCCACCGATCGTTTTGCAAAGATCCTTGGCAATCAACTTTAGTGAATCAATCTCAAACACAAATCGACGAAGTTCGGCAACAGCATACAGCATACTTCTCAATGCTGCCTTTCGCTGGCAATACAACAGCCATTGCATAACCAGTCGGCACGTCGGTTGCATTCAAGATCGTGCGTTTCGGGAGGTCATTCTCTGTGGACAAGAAAGAGAAATCAATCTGGATCACTGGTTGTCGGGCATTCTTCTTTACAGCATGACTTTGCCGTCCTTTCGAGCGAACACAGTGTTCACACCAATCACGATATGGCAAGTGGGTCAACTCATGCAGTCTCCTTTCACTCTCCGACGGCTCATCAGGAATCTTCAACATTTTCGGCTTCAAGGCACTCTTGTCGTCAGTCTGCTGCTCGGCATTTGCGCCAGCAGTCGGTCGATCAAGAGGAACAAACAATGTGTAGCCGATCCATTTGTGACCGGTGGGACCTCTCGGGTCCTCACACTTCTTGACACTTCCATCAGGCATCTCGATGTCTGCCCATTCATGTTGATGTCCCGTGTCAATCTTCGAAGGGTCACTAGAATCGAAAAACATTGTGTACCGATCGCCCCACAAGCAATCACTCAACAATCCATCGACAGGTGACGAAGGATCATCTGGGTGGAAATAGCAGTCTCTCCACTCATGATGCATTCGTATCCAATATCGAGGTAGCAATAACCAGCGGTCAGCAGTCCGGGGCGCTGCAGTCTCAGGATCCTCGAGATTGAACACTTGCAACAACAACTCCTTCATGCTACTTCCATGTTGCGGCAGTGCCCGCAGGGTGTTCTCAAGCTCACGCTCCTCAACATTCCGACTCATTCTCATCTGGCGATCAAGAACCTCAGGCTCAACATTGGCCTTCTCCATTGTCCCATTCGGGTCACTGGACTTATGGAATTCGACAATGTTTTCATTCACAACCTCGGTCTTATCACGTCCGATCATTGGATCATATGGGCGTGGCGCAGTCTTCTAGACAATCACAATCTCACCTTCCTTTGTGCAACCAAGCAGTCGTCCGGTCTTGAGCCAATGCCATTCGGCATTGTTGCATTCACAAATGCATCTTGAACATTGAGGGCTCATTCGGGAGGTGTCATTTAACACAGTCCCTTGATCTTGACTTCAGTCGAAGATCATTCAAATCACTAACTAATATAAACAAC
>CAJNDV010035941.1:104167-114397 GCA_905221635.1 Symbiodinium sp. CCMP2456
GAACACAAAAGGAACATGGGCTGCATTGCTGTGTGAAGAGTGGCGAGAAGCCTCGTAAAGCACGACTGTCATGAATGTTTGCCTCGAAAGCCGGTTTTGTTGCCAAGATCCTCTCCCCCAAGGATGTAAACATAATCGTGTCCCGGCAGCACGAGCTCTGTTGGCGGTTGCAAGCTGACTCAGCCAGCCGCGGGTCAGGAGTTCCGAAACGTTGTCAAAGCTGTGCTGCAGGCTTTGGGTGAAGAGAGGGGGCAGGGGTCTTTGCCACAGACGTGAGAAGACATGTAATGACAGTCTCGAGGTCTGTTGGTGTCTTGTGCGCATCTTTGACAATTCGTGTGAAAGTTGCAGCACCCGAGTCGAAAGTATGAAACCGGGAGACACTGGCATCCAAACTCAAGCTGGACAACGCTCCGGAGGAAAGCTCCGTTACGAACCCTCCAACTTCGACCTTGAGCGTGCTGCCCCAAACCAAACCAGGTGGTTCGGACTGGCACCTAGGGCGCAGTGCCACGCAACCGTCCTTCCGCTCCGTATGTTTTGCCGAAATAGCTCAATGTCTTCTTTCTGAGAGCCCGACCCTGAAGCTCCTGGCCCGGGCCCTGGGACCCTTCAACTATTGGCCTACAGAAAGGCTCCGCAATGCGCTGAAACTGGGATCTTATGAAGGGATGTAATTTAAGTTACCATCGTGGGGATCTACAATAGATAGTTGCGTTTCTTTACTACGGTAACTTAAATCTCAAACAACCGTTGACAAGAACATACAAGAAGCCAGAAAAAGCTGTTTTTTGAGCTGAGGCTTCGGCCAGGCCATAGTCGGAAGGCATCCAAGCGGGTGGCCGAAGAACGTCCAAAGCCATCACCCTGGCAAGGAAAGGAAAGGAAAGGATCTTTTGGCCTTATGGGCAGAACGAGAAAGCTCGTGTGAGTGTGAACCATCCTTCCTGACGTCCGCATGGTATGCACGACACCACTGTCTCAACCCGAATCGGGAGGCTCTGGGGCGCCTGGTACCCTTGCTGTACGTCTGCATCTTCTCAGGATGGCCGGCGCGGGGATCGGCGTACTGAAGCACATCGTGGCGAAAGCAGAGCGGCCCAAAGGCTTTGATGGTGTAAAAGGGGGTGTCCCATTCCAAACAGCGCCCCAAGGCGCCAAAGGCCCCAGCTGCCGGGCCAAGAAGCTTCAAGACCAAATCTTTCACCTTCCAAGTAAAGTGAGCTGCTTGGATTCGGCCAGATGCCAGCGGCTGCCCCTCAGGAATCAAGGCTTCGATCGTTTCTTCCTCTGCAGCTTCCCCATCAATCCAGGAATGAAACTTCTGTCTGTCCGACTCCTTCCAGTATTCATAGAGAGGGTCACCAGGAAAGAGCTCGAAGGTCCTGGAAGGCAACTTCTCATTCTCGCCCAGAGCGGCGATGAGGCGACTCGTTGCCTCCGCTCCACAAGTCCCCAAAGTGCAGTGAACTTTCCTCTGCCAAAGGTCTCGTTGGGATGGCGGCTGCAGGGCGAGCAGCTCATCGGCAAAGTGGGACAGCTCTGTGTCTGTCAGTCCGGTCACCTGCTGCAATGCAATCCGCAGATTGTCTTCGGCAGCGCGCGAGGCAACCAGCGTCACCGCTATCAGAACGAGCCCAGCCCACATTGTGGAAGCAGGGCATTGCCAGCATTGCGCAGTCTGTGGCTCTTCACTAATACTTGCCTGCGGTACTATTTTCTTGAGTCTTTGCATCATGCCTGGTGTACTAGCCTCTGCTGCTGCTGCCGGCGACCACCTAATGGCCCCCCACATCTGGTTCGCGCATGCCAGACTCGACGACGTGTTGGCTGCGTCTGTCCGGCTAAAGTGTTTCTGTCCTAACGCTTCATCAAAAGACACGACATCTGCTCTTCCTTCAAGACGCAACGAAGACGTGCTTGCATGACGGTTAGTGAGCTGGTGCCCACGTGTTTGTCTGCGAAACCCCTACCGTCATCCTAAGAACAGCTCAGTCCTTCCTGAGAGCGAAATATGAAATTCGACACTGCGAATCAGAGTGTAAATTCCCAGCGGCCGTGGGGCTGCAGCAGCGAACATGCGGCCTTTCTTTCTGCTAGTCATAAGCGAGCTCGGCGGCAGCTCTTCCGGTTTGAGAACTGTCTTATAGGCTAAGCCCCAGCTGCCCTGCGAAGTGTCTCCAGAAAAACTGGCTTCAAACGTACCCCAGATAGACACCCCAAGTCCAAGTGACGATATCTAGGTGCAGAACCTTTGAACTTAGACGCTCCAAATCACAATTCCTCGCAGAGGCCGAAAGATGAGCCGATGTACAGCTCTAATCAAATGGACATCTGCGGTTCTTCAGCTAATGTTCAGTGGGGCACTGCTGCAAGTCTGAGGGTACAGTGCCCCACAAATTCTCTTCGTCATGGCCTTCTAAGCATACCACGCAAATTCCCTTGTCGGAGGCTCAAGCGTGGTTCTTCCAGCAACAAAGACAGACCGACGTCACCGGACCAGTGACGCGCACCACACGCAAGGCTCAGGTGCACGCAGGACTTGATTGAAGCCACAACTTAGGGTCCTGTGCCCTAGAGCAGATGGCCACAACCCAACCGCGCATGCTTGATTGCATGGAACGCACCGCAAGCTCAAAACTTGCAACGATGTTCGTCGCATGCCGTTTAACTGTAAACTTGCTCCGAATTAGGAAAAGATGCGGCCTTGCCGCAGCCGTGTTTTCATTACCAAAGGGTTGACTGAGACAGGCCTGACCCGATGTTGCAAGTTGGTAACTTGACAAATCCGAGCTGGCGCAAAGTAACCACAGGTCCCGGCACGAAACCATCGATGCGGAACGAGGGATGCAGCAGCAAAGGCTGCAAGGCTAATCTCCGAATTTCTGCCAGGGTTGGAATGGGTTGAAGCCACACCTTAGGGACGTCAGTGTGAGTGTCTGCATACTAACACCAAAATGCTACTCTGGCTGCTCTGAATTTGGTGCAGCTACTTTGTCCCGTTTTGGTTGTTGCTTGGCTGCTCTCTCGTCTGCTGTAACATAGTCCTGCTGTCGCAAAGCCACGGCACCCTAGCAAGAACACAAGCAAAGGGCTGTCCCAGAACCAGTCCTTGCCTTGGTGACGAGACGCCGCAAGCCAGCCCTGCCGGTTATGGCCCCCCTTTCCTAAAGCTTCTGTAGACTGATAGCATCCTGAGAAAGAGGTGGGCCCATCGGGCCATGCTTCGTCAGTGCTATGGCCCTACAAGGCAGAAGTCCATGGTGCATTGGTACTGTCGATGTGCAGCCGTGCTGTGCCTAGAGCGTGTGGCACAGGCTCAGCCTAAATCAAAGAAGTGAACGCGAAATGTGAGGCGTGCGTTCTTTTCAGTCCTGGCCCTCGGCAATCCGACAAACCCTCAACGACAAAAGACCAAGCTGACAGAAATACCATTGACCCAGGCACAGCCTCTGCAAGGATTGTCCAGCGAAGCGACGTATGTCCTGGACATACGTGCACCATCGCGCATCGCTGCAGTGCCGTACTATGCCCGGTCGACGAGTTCTGGTTTATTGCGGCCAGTGTCAAATGCTACTTAAATCCGCATAGCCTCTTGCCTGCGGACGGATGCGTAAAGCATGCGTTCAAGGTCAAGATCTGTTCCAGGTGTAGCTAGTGTCGGGTTCGTCGCCATGCCCATTCACTCGCAGCTGTGCTGGCCAATCAATTGTCAGTTCTTTCGACCAGCCCCACAAAACTTAGCCTCAAGCCATCATTCTGACACAATAGTCCGAAAAACGCTGCAACAGCGACCGCCTCCTGCTCGGGGCGTTGAAGCGAGCTCCAGAAGCTCAGGCGGAACAAATAGCGCCTGAGCACGCGTGGACATGCATGGCACGCGTGTGAAAATTCGCCCGGGCTGTCTTCTTTCGTGACGAACTTATTTGCGCCTCTTCCGCCTTCCCAACCCTCCCCTCCTTTCCAGACGTCACTGCCTTCTCTCCAGCCCTCCCCCCCCTTCCCTCGGTGTTGGCAAGTTGAGAAAGGCACTTCCGAGATTGTAAATGTCTCTTCTCGTTGCCAGCGTCCTGACAAAGCTCCAGGCGAGGGAGCGAATGCCGCAGTGCACCCCCGACCCCGTTCTGCAACTTTCCGAGTGTTGCAACAGAACTTCTCAAATGGCCTTCAGAACCCAACACCACACTGCGAATCAGCGAAAGAGGCTGAGAACCCATTAGCACAACGATCCTCATCCTCCATTCCAAACATAGGTGCAACTTCTTCAGCTGCGGCTCAGATCCAGAGGACCGAGGAAAGGGATGGGTACCGCCAGCTTCCACTGGATGACATCAAGGAAACGGCTCACTCCCCAAATGCAGAACCTGTCTTCGCCAGTATCTTCAGGTTTATCATGCAGACCCAGTCAAGCTGTCGGTCGCGTTCTTCTTACAACTTCAGATATTCTTGCTGGCACTGTTAGAGGTCGGACCAGTATTATTCCGATAACCATTGCCATTCTCATTTCCCATTTCCCATGTCCTAAATATCCTATTTATTTGTTACTATCTTTTTGTTTACGCTTTGTTGCATATTGTTTCCTGATCTATGGCTTACTTACTTACCATTTTCTATGCGCTTGCACTTTCTGCCGTTTAGAGTTTACTACATACTACTTACAGCCACGTACAGCCTACTAACTGTGGTCTCTTTTTAGTACTTCTTACAAGTTACTCATTATCTATGCTTATTGCTATTACTATGGTTACGCCCATTACGATTACGATTACATGCCTACAACAACAACAACGACAACGACAACGACAACGACAACGACAACGACAACGACAACGACAACGACAACGACAACCACAACAACAACAACAACAACAACAACAACAACAAACACACCGACCCCGACACCAACACCTGCTCCGCTGCCACTGCCACTGCCACTACCCCTGCCCCCGCCGCTGTCACTGCAACCGCAAAGGCCACGGCGACTGCTACTGCTACGGCTACTGCTACTGCTAGTGCTGCTGCCACCACCACAACAACTAGACTACTACTACTACTACTACTACTACTACTACTAGTACTAATGACTGCGGCTACTCCTCCACTACTGCTGCTACTACTACTCCTCGACTCGAACTCGGAGAAAAGCCTTCCAGGCAGTGGCCTTTCACTTGGGCGCTTCGGTGCCCAGAGTTCATGACACATGCGCAGGAGAGTCGATTTCTCAACAAGCTACTATGCATGCATAATGTACATCAACAGGTTGGAACTCTCACTGTCTTACATGCATATTCATACATCTTGCCCCTGAGCTCCGAGTACGATTACGGTAAAGCTCCCGTGCCTGCGCCCAAAGCCCGAACACGCTTCCTCCACCGATGCTCATCAGCCCCGAGCCCCACCACAAATCATCGATACACTTCCTATTTCTTCCGGACCACCAGAGCCCCTCGTGGTGACGAGCAGCGTGAAGGTCGGCCCTGGTACGAGTTTGAGGCCGTTCACCATGTCTTTGTACTTGTGCAGTTGGCCGCAGCCTGGATAGTTGGCAATCGTGTTCGGTTGCTTGTGGAAGTAAGTAGCTTCGTGTAGATTCTTGCTGACAAGTGGACGAAACAGCCGAGCAATGCGGCACTATCTGATCTGATGGTGCACGCAGCAGGTCTTGGGCTTGCTGCAATTACTAAGCGAGCAGTGACAGTCGGTTGTAAACTGCAGCATCCATGCCTGTTGATAAGTGCCGATGCTGTGACAGTGTTCGTCACTCTGGGTTGCATGGCATTTTCGCCCGATGGACAGTCATCTGAGGTTCCGGTCGTTGGCTGGGCCTCAAGCATTCTGACCTCCAGACGTGTAAGTTGGGGATGCCGTCATTGGAAGGTTAACCTCCTCCTGCCCCCACGTTTGAACCGAGAAGCGCTTGTGACCCAGGTTGTGCAAATTTGGATCCGTGAGCTCTGGCGGTGTTGCACCTTGGCAGGGAAGCTCGAACTGTGCACTCGAAAGCCCAGAAAAGATTAGACTCCAATACTTCGACAATGCTGGATATTCAAGTTGGGGGAGTTGACGTGTGACGGTCCGATGCTGCATGCTCGACCTTTCTGCCGCATCTGCTAAGGATCCCTTCAAGCAGCGACAAAGCCACTTCCTTGCTGGAAGGCGGTCGAGTTAACACCACCACTGCAGAACGGTCATGAAGTTGAAGCAGTATACCGCCGCAATGGAAACTCCTATTAAAGGATCTCGAATCAATAATCCATCGACCCTTGAGCCGCAACCTACGAGTAGGTGTACGCAGAAGTGCCCATACGTAAATCGGCATACCTCATCAACCCACGCTTCAAACCTGAACATGCTGAACAAGACATATTGGCCTTCTTCGGTGACGATGAACTGATCAAAGGACCAAAGCGGGAGCGTGATGACCGGGCGCTCGCGTTCTCCAGCCACCTCAATAAAAGCCATATTTTGATATGCTGGGGCGGAGCACCAAGCCGCAAGGAGCCTTGATGATGGGAAAAACACCTCCTTTCCTCGAGTTCCAACGCTTACCGTTTCGTGTGTTGGCGACTCTTGTCGCAGATACAGCGGCCTCCCAACAGTATTGCTGAACCATACACACCCTATTCGTGAACGACACTCATCATGTTTCGACTATCTCTTTGCACAGCAGCACTGCAGCACCAACCCTTTCAACCCCACAGACCCTAGCAAGAATCGGACCGAACTCCTAGGACGCAGCACACACACACACACACACTCAGAATGCTTTTGCAAGGTTTGAGGCCCTGCAATCTTGACATCGGTACCTCTGGAGGGTCGCCAGGGCTGTTATAGCTCAGCTTGCCAACGACCATCTCCAGCGCATTCACCTTAGATTGAAAAGAGTCGAAAAGAGTCCCAACATGCCTCCACAACAGATTTTCCTATATGTTCCTATGTTTGTGTGTGTTTGTTGCGTCACAGGCACAGGGCCTCAGACCAGTATGTATGTGGGGTCTTGCAGATCTTCCGCGGAGTGGGATCCCTGCAGACCCCTCACGTGTAAGTCTTAGACGTTGGCACTCATGTCATTGAAAACTTGACCGCTTCCCCCATTGAGCAGCCACAAGCCATCGCGAAGGCGAAGCCTTCTTGGCCCGACATTACTGCAACAGCTCTTTTCCTGGTGCAAGCCAGCGTCTGTGAAGTTCAAGATGCTCTGAGCTGCAGCGTTCATGGGCACAAACTCCTGCAGAAGTTTGTTCTACAAGCAAATTTGAGCGCCATGCCATCGGCCTCGTATCGTTTAAACTTAAACCCCTGGCAGCTCCTCCATCTCCTTCCCGAAGAAGAGATCTTCCTGCCACAGCGGGACAGCCGCTTCAAGCCCTCACCCCTCCTTCCGCACACACTTGGTTCCAAACATTGTTTCTAACGGGGTGGGTGGTCGGGTCAAAGGGTCGGATAGTTTCGAAGAAAAGGTCGTCGGAAGGGCGGCACGGGGTGCCCAGCAAACGCAGATTCGTAAATGACGCTTGCAGTCTTCAGATTCGTGTCGAGCGGCCTCATTCTGACGAACCCCTTGCTGACTGGATGGTGGGAGATCGTGGGCCAGAGGTATGCGAGGTGGGCAGTGTTTATCCCCGTGTGAGACGGCCGGTTAGAGTAGCGGAGACCTTCGCTGTAAGAGTCGAACTCCAAACAGTCAGAACCGCCCTGGCCTGCCGAATCGGCCGCTTGCACCTTTGGTCGGTGCAGCTGCTTTGTTCTTGTTTCGAGCTGCTTGGTATCCGCAGTCTGCGTAACAGAGTGGTACTCCCTTGTAACAGCCTTCTCCTGGCTCTTTGCCTCGCTGAGGATCTTGGAACTCCATTTATGGAATGCACAGCAGTCGTGATCGTTATCGCTGCACTGAACCGCAGGCGGTGCGTCCCGGTCGGGTTCCTGTTCGGTCTGCTTCATTTAAGGCTTGGTTCAGTGATAACCAGCAGCCTGAAAACCCTCTCTCTCTACCAGGACAGAGGGAAAGGACGGCCGTCCAATCCCCGCACGCGAGCGCGCACCTACAGTCCACGGCAGGGTTTTAGGAAGTCCTGCCCCACCCGGTCAGCTGGACAACTGGGCGAAGGGGTCTTCACCGACTTCATCCTTGCCGTAGTTGAACCATGTTCATTCGCAACTGGGCCTCCCCTCACAGTCCAAAGCACAATCGACGAATCACCAGTGCAAGCCACAGTCAACAGACTGCTGCCCTCTGAGAGCTGCTTAGAGGCTTCTAAAAGAAAACAACGAAGCTTCAGGATAAGACTGCATGAAAGGAAATTTCCAAGTTGCACGGCAGTAGAACCCAGTGTGTCTGCCGAAGTACTCTACTGGCTCCCCATGTCCCCCTCAGAAGAGTGTGTACGTCCTAAACCCTGTTCTGTTGTCCGGGGTGAAGGGAGAGGTCGAGGCTCCCCGCACGGCATGGTGCGCCCCTGTCGTGGGGCCTTGTGGGGGAAAGGAACTCAGACGTGCCGCTGTATAGTTGCCCGGTCAGTTGCAACACAAACAAACACCAACATGCCCGTCGTTACAAACCCTACATCACTAATCTGCCCCAAGAGCCTCAATTGTTGTGCCCCCCTTCCCCTGCGCTGGCGCGCTACGCCAGTGTCCGCGTCCGGTAAGTCGGTGTGATATACTAGCTGCATGAGCCCCTACTCCCAGCATGTTTAGACCCCCATTCAGGCCTTTGGGGCCTGCTCATAGTTGTACCCGTCGCTGCTGGGTATTGGGGCTCACACGAGGGCTTTGCCCCAGTCATTGCTGGGGGCAGTGACGGCATTCCCGAACGTTGTAGTTGTACCCTCTCTCTCTCCCTCCCTCTCGCTGCTGTTGGCATCTTGTGCATCGCTAAGACCGCTAAGACTCAATTAGCCGTGGGAGTCCCAAGTCAAAAAGGCGTGCGAAAGCAGAAGCATTGTGTAAAGCTTCAGCGCGCCTTAACTGAAGCTGTAGATGGCTCACAAACTGAAGCCTCCCCACAATCCGGCGTGCTCATGAGCAACCTGCGCAAACCTTCTGCATGCAACCGTCAATTCAACAACCCACGCACTGCTGCAAGAGCACTGCAACCGAAAGCGGAGCTCCCAAAGTCGCTTTCTGCCATGGAAGTGGTCTCCATAACCTGCAGCTTTTTTGGCGCTCGTACCACAACGGGACAGGGCGGCACACTGCGCAATGCTCACAGAGCACCAATCTCATTACATGTGTATATCCAGATACACGTGAGCGTAACGTGAATAAGGGAGCGGCTGTGGGATAGATATGCATGGAATGCATATGAAATAGTCTCAAGGTTCTGCTTGGGTGCTCTGTTCTTGTAAGCGCAGTCTGTACTACTTGGAGCATCGTAGAGCCAGCGCTTGCTGTTCGTCTCAAAATTTGGTGGCACGCGCCAGGAGCATCGTAAGCCTTGAATTGCAAACAACAAGCCGCGCTCTTTTGGCTGAGTTTCAGCTGCGTCGCCGGCTGGAAGCCGGCCTCACAGTGCGGCTCTGCCGGCATGCCCATGGAGAGGAAGTCCTGCCAAGGATTGTAACAGCATTGGCTAAGGGCTTGCCGAGTGGGTCTGGACGGTCTGAGCCAGAAGGAGGTGGCATCCCGCACTGTTACGGGTCTGTCAGATAGACATGTGACGAGTCCGCTGTCCCAGGTGTGGCAATCGAGCAAACCGCCCAAAAGCCCTGCATGTTGCCTGGTCGCTCAGATCCTCAGTGGGTCGGGGGGCTTGCGGTATGCAGCTGTTCGTTCCGCCTCGAAGACGGAAAGGCTTTAGGACAGCAAAAGTTCGTCAGGACGCAGTCAAGTCTCGTCATCCTTCTTGTGGTTCCATGCAGCTTTGCAATCGGCCTTCTTTTGGCCTTAAAGCATGGAAACGGACAAAAGCAGGTCAATGGCTTCATCCGATCACGAGTGCAACTCTTGAAGCTGCACCTGGAGTTAGTTAAAATCTCGACCGCAATGCATCGCAGTTCTCTGGATGAGTGAAAAAGACGTGCACACTGTACAGAATGTACAGGATGTACATGGACGTCGCCGAGGTGCATGGCGACGCAGCTGGTTGACACATAGATGCAAAATAATGCAAAGCCACCAATATCCCTTAGCTGGAGGGCGGCACAAACATTACAACAACATGATGTTGCAGCACACATGGGTTTGGCGCGCACACCCACGCACTCACCCACCCACCCAACCACCCACCCA
>CAJNDV010035943.1:7828-22828 GCA_905221635.1 Symbiodinium sp. CCMP2456
CCCACCCCCCCACCCACCCACACCCACCCACCCACCCCCCCACCCACCCACACCCACCCACCCACCGACCAACCTCCCTCCCTGCCTGCCTACCTACCCACCCACCTACCCACCTATACCAACCTCCCTCCCTCCCTACCTACCTGCCGACCTACCTACCTATCTCTTTATTTATCTGCAGATCTGCTTGTCTCCCTGTCTGTCAACCTCACGGTTTGGCTCTCTCCCTCTCTCTGTCTCTCTCTCCCTCTCGCTGTCTCTCTGTGTCTCTCTCGCTCTCGCTCTCTCGCTCTCTGCCTGAGGACGTTTGCTCTGAATGCTGCCCGGGGCAAGATCCCATTTTCTGTTTAATTCTAATCTTATATAATTGGGCCCAATGCTTTTGCTTTCCTTGCAGGTCTTCGTAGTGAAGCACCGTGACTCGCCCGGCAACCGGCGTGTTGGTTTCTAAATGCGTGGGTAATATGATATAAGAGATCATGCAAATAAAAATAATATGCAGGATTTGGGAGCTTTACGCTGTTGTGACTTAGGGTTCAGGGGCCTGTGTCGGGTTTGGGATTCAGGTTTGACCTTCTCGCAGACACTGCGAGCCTTAAGCCCTTAATCCGCCCCCAGACCCTAAAGCCTCAACGGTCATAAGTAATCTTCTGCTTTAACCCTAGATTGTAGCACGTGGTCTTGAATAGCCTTCTTTTGTGATCAGCTCCTGGGATTGGACGATACAATAAAGCCAAACGTTTAAACCGGAATCTGCAACCCCAAAGCCTGAAATGCTTACGGTTTACACAGTTCTTCGAGGACGCACGCCCTGGAACCGAGGCTTCAACGTGAAGAAGCGCGTGGCCATAAAGCCGGAGCCCAATTTCATACGCGCTACCGTGCAGTCTTGTTAATTACGGAATGTCATCTAACATCGTCAGGAATAGAACCATATACCAGGTCTTGCAGAGTTCAACCCCTCAAGATGCTGCCTTTTTGTTTGGGTCTTTGGGCCTAGGTCTCTTCAGGACTTTTCGGGCTTAGGCTTTATGGCTTCAGGACCATAAGTTCATAAAAGACAAGTTTTTACTTGTTCGGTTGTATGTATATGTGTGTGCGTGTGTGTATCTAAGTAAGTAAGTAAGTAAGTAAGTAAGTAAGTAATTAAGTATGTATGTATGTATGTATGTATGTATGTATGTATGCACGTATGTATGTTTGTATGTGTGCATGTATGCATCTATGTATGTATGTATGTATGTATGTATGTATGTATGTATGTGGGTGGGTGTGGGTGCGGGTGTGTATTTTTACGTGCATGGATTTGTGTACATATGCTACCCCACGGAAGCCTACTTGTAAGCTCGGCTCGGACACGAGACTGCAAGAGTCACAGCCAAAACCGACATCAGCGCTTTATCATGCTTGTCATTAATTATCCTCAAACCGCAACCACAACCGTCATCATCATCACCAACAACATCATCACCACCACCAGTAACCAGTAGCATCACCCACTCAACAATGCCGATGGCATCGCTCACGAGCACAAACCAAGACCTAGCATGTACCAAACACTCAAGGCGATACATCGTAAATATACACATGCTGGCTCATCTACTTTCGTATGTGCAATGCTATATGTCTGTGTAGAAAACATATCCATGATAGACATAAACACATAAACACATAGTTGTGTGTATATACAGATATGTATAAATACTTTTATATATATATATATATGATGCATTTTATATGTACACATACATGATATATACGTATATATATATATATGTGTGTAAACCTGCATGTGTACATTGATTTATGCGTTTACCGACATACTTGAATGCATACACACATACATGCATACATACATGCATGCTTGCATCTACATGACTGTATACGTACACACGTACATCTGCATTTTAACGTCTCAGCAAAGCTTGTCATTGAGCTTCCAAGGCAAGTGGCCAAGGCCGGTTGTGACGACCTGCCGCGGCTTCGCATGGCGTCTTGGCCAATGCCACGGCCCGGTTTAATTTGTCTGGCACTCCATATAGTTCTGTAGGTCTTAGGGGCTTGAGCTCCAAGGTTCAAGTTTGTTGTTTGGCTACAGCTTGAGGCTTACAAGGAGTATCCGAAGAGTATCCGATCGTTCCGACAAAGGGTTTAGGACAGTAGTACGTGTAGGTTAGGCGTTGTGGGTTGGACAAAGACATATCGCGGGTATGGCGCAACTTCACTGTCTGGTCTGGGCTTCAGTTTTGGGCCTGGGGACTGTCCGAAATCATGCAAGTCCTCGGCATGAACGAAAGTCTTTTCTGTAGCAACAAGATGGAATGTACTGTTGCTTGCAGCAATCCACAGCATGAACCCCTAGGCGATACCCCACATGCGGAAAAACTACATTTAGCGGACCTGGAACCTCGAAATCCAAACTTCTAGACACTAGTCGGCATTTCACCAGTGCTTGAATGTTTGTATGCGTAAACCCTATCGGCCTATCATTCCTGAACTACCAGACATTCGGCCACTACGTCTCTACAGAGCTGAACCCTAGACCCTTCTTAAGCCACAACCAGACCCTGGAAAAGAGCCGCTGCTACGACAAAGCAAGAACAACACTGAACCCTGAAGCCTAAAGCGCAAAAAGCCCCCCCACAGCCTGAACAAAACAACTAAGCGCAGGAGATTTCGGTCCTCAGCTCCTTGGATCATCCGCGCGTCCTGCACTTCTTTGAGGCTTACGAGGACGACAAGGCGCCCCAGAGCTGTAGCGCTTTTGGGCTTGAGGGTGAAGGGGTGTTGCTAACGATTATGAAGAGGGTTCGTTGTACGGGTTAGCATAAGGCTCTGAGTGGGGGTAGGTCTCAGGGTGTCTCGGTTTTTCGATTGGAATTGTCGTTCACGAAGACTTGCCTGACTGTCGGCTTTAAAGTGGTGCAGTTGCAGTGAGAAGAAAGGGTATGTGGGCAGATGGATTCTCGCAGATGTGGACTGAGGCGTTCGTGGGATTTTAGTTATCACGGTTTTATGTTTTGGTGGATGTTAGCGCAACCATTGAGTGCTTCGACTAAAGCTCCTCTGGGACAGTTTGCTAGGCTCCTTCAAAATTGGTGCCGAAACAGGCCCACAATTTACAACAGCTGCGCACAGAGATTCAGACTGCAGGGTGCGGATGGTTTTATGCGAACCTGACCATGTTCCCGCTTGCCTTTGTAGTAGGTTGCTGATTCAACCCAATCAGCGACTGCAGGATGTGTACATCGTTACGGAGCTGTGCACTGGCGGAGATCTTCACAGCTGCCTGAATGAGGTACAGAAAAACATATCACACACCGTACCCCGAAAGCCCGATACCGCCGATACCCTTGAATTGAGGAGAACACCTTAAATTGCACAGGGCTTCTCATCATGGTTTCAGGTCTGTGCATGGATGACAGTTATTGGGCTCTCTGGCTCTGGGCGCATGAGGGCCTTAGAGAAGCAGTGCTTCGCCAAGGATGGAGGTATGTTCGGGTGATACCCAATTTCGATCAATCCAGTTTGCTCAAAATTTCAGTCATGAGAGCACTGACTCTTGAACTATGCTCGTTCGTGCGACAGGTCCGGGGCGATGTTTCTTTTGCCCGTCACGCCGGGAGTCAGATCCTTCGAGCGTTGGTCTACTGTAGCTTGGCTTCAGTATGGCCTTGACCTGCTCTAAATCAGGCTTGTGCCTTTTCGTTGTGGGGTCTCTGTGCACCTTTCCGCCATATGAGATTTCACAGCTTATGAATGACGGACAGGAACCGGATTTCAGTGTATGTCCTTAGCTGGGAGACCCTTCACAGGTGGCCAGAGTTTTTGTGCGGCCATAGCCGAATGAAATTCCTGAGACTTGCTCCACTACGTAGTGAACGAAATCGCTCTCAAGAATTCTTGCTCTGGAGCCCATGGTCGTTTACAACGATCTAGTGCGTAGCAATTCTGCTCGCGATAAAAACGCTACTAACTACTATAGATGCCTGGACAATTACCATATGATTCCAATTATGTTATATAATTGTTTTGTATGCCCGAAAAAGCGGTTGAATTTATTGAGGCTCCTATATTAGAGATTATGGTTGTCAACTTGCTTCCAAGAGCGGCCCTGTAACAGTCGGCCATCTGGCATTCGATGCGGTGATACTGCAGACTTGCCAAGTCTTGCATAAGCCGCAATAAATGTACGTACCATAAGTCTGAGTTCCGGGCACTCAAGGCTTAGGGTAATGCACCCATGAACAGCGACCAAAGAGCTTTTGTGACCCCAGAAAGAGCTCCGAAAGGCCATGAGAGTACCAACCTCTCGAAAACGAATGTTCACCTCTGGTCTCTACTTACACTGTCATGGGACTCAGTAAGTCTCTTGCGAGCAGGCTTATCATCAGGTTTGGCACAGGCAAGGTACCCATGGCCCCTAATATGACTAACTTGCGGTAATGCAGTAGTCCTTGGATCGTTCAAGCTGCGTGACCTGCTGTCCAGTCAATGCTAGAATGCTAGAAGCCTAGTGATCTATACGGCGGTTACTGAAAGCTACACATAAGTCTGTTGGTTTCCAGATGCCGTTTATGGGGTCGATATTCCGATCCTTTCTTTATGTAACTCCCAGATGATGGGGTTCCAGAATGCCATCCAAAGATCCGTCGATGCTTGCAAACGCTAGAAGCCTTACAGGCTGAAGCCTGAAGTCCCCAAATTTTCTGGATTCTGCATTCCACAATCCAGCGTCGCGTGACCATAAATCCTCCATGTGAGTGTGGTCTTCCTGACTTCGCCCCCAGCTAGCCCCCCATCACAGCACCAAAGAACCCAGTAGTATAGCCAGGATTATTATGAGACCCCTATTGACGGTGCTTGGGAGGTCCCGGTACGAACCTGTTAATCCCTGAACCGAAAATCCAACTCAAGGAAACGCCCAACCCCTAGATTCCAAACCGCAACCCTAAGCTCCGAAACCTGGAATCTTCAACATCTAAACCCTTACGTCCTTGATGCCTAAGCCTCTGGGCCTCTACGTTCGGAGCTTTCGGAAAGGTCACTCTCGAGGCGTCTGCCACCGGGATCTGAAACCGGAGAATGTGCTCCTTGTAAGGTGGCCAGCCGGAAATAGCATTGTAAGGGGCCGTGATTGGTTTTCTGAGGACTTTCAGGCTATGTAAGTGTTTTCTAGCCTTTTCGATAACATCGCTTACGGGCAGCTTCACCCATGGTATCCTACATGTTCGTAGAGCAATTTCTATAGCAGGGTTTGTGGTTCGCCTTGAAGATAGCCTATATAGTAGTAGGGTAAGGTCGTTGTGCCGGCAGGGGTCTATAACTGCTCCCACATGGGGCAAACAGTGTGCTATGGGGTCTACGGGTTTTAAGGATTAGTGTTACTGTAAACTGCCATGGGGATAGTTCTTGTGAGGCGGCCAGCCTGCCAATGACAGGGGTGGAGTGTGCTTGTTGCATAGGGGGTTCGGCCGGGTTGGTTAGCTCAGAACCTCGAGCCCGCAACCCTAAACCCCAAACCCCACGGCTTTTTGACTAATCATAGGGCTTCTTGTGTTTGGGTCTTGGGGTTTAATTTCTTGAAGCTACCATGGGTCAGTCGTGCCTCTGCAAAGAGAGGCCATACACAATGTAATTACTTCACTGCAGTTCAGGGGAGGAGTCTGAAAACGTAAATCAATGATTGCACCAATGGCGGCACATGCGATGGTTCAGCCTTATTGGGGTCTAAATATAAATGCCAACACAGTGATAAGGCAGTGGTTTGTTGGCTTGGTGAACTTAGCTGCCAGTGCGAGAATCAGAATAGTTGCTAGTCGTCAAAGTTTTAATAGTCAGAAAGCATGATATTTCCATAGTAGCACTAATTGCAATAATCGTTGGAAGCATCGTGTCAAAATTACCACCAATCATAGGCATGGCATGCTGCGGAGACTTAAAAACGGCTACCCATGTGCAAGAAATCACATCCCGGCGGTCTGAGACCGAGGAAGCTTGGGGAACTGCGAGACTCGCCACTGCGCCTGGCAGATTTCGGCTTGGCGCGGCAGATCAAGGCCAAGAAGAAGGGACGCTGAGGGCCCCTTCTTTTGGGGCAGTTTAGGGGGCTTTCGGAGGGTCCTTGATGGGCCTACCCTTTTTTTGGTTTTAGGGTCTTCGTGTTTTGGGGTATTTGGCATCTTTGAGGATTGCCTTTGGTTTCTTTGAAGTAAACTCAACCTTACTTGCAACCTATCAATGCTTAATGCTTCTTAAGTCCGCCAGCCCCTGAGCTCTGAATAGCGGCTTCTGCTGAGGATGGGGGAGTTAAACATGAGGCTGTAGGGAGTTTCGGTATCGGATTAGTTTATCACTGGGGTTTTTGGCTTTGGGATCTGGATAGTTTCGAATGCCTGCTGAATATTAGGGTTGAGGCTTTTGAGTTTTTGGGCAGTTGGGTAGGTCCAATAGTCGTCCGCATTGGCATCGTTGCGGCCTTTCTGTAAGCGTGCGGGTCACGTACTCGCAGGCTTGGGTTGAGCGGCTCAGTTGTGATAGTCTGCTATATGGCTAGATCTGTAGCTTCGGGTCATTTACCCTCCTTCTGTGATTTGTTCCTTCCAGTTCACGTCAGAGTCCATCGCAAAGGCGCACAAGCGCACGGTTTGCGATCAAATCTGCAACGTCAAGTCGCGGGCCTCCGATGCTAGGCTGTTCTTGGACATGATTTTTCAACTTGCGTCTACTGCACTCTTCGGAAGGAGCTCTAGCTCCCTAAATCACTAAATTCTTGCTTACCCAGTCCTAATCACAAGGTCTTAAACCCCAAACCGCCCCAAACCCTAACACCTCCTCCTCCTCCCCAAGCCCCTAGTTCCTGCAGCCCCTGAACCCTAATCCCCGACACCGCCAATCTGGAAGCCTGAACCCTAAACCCTCACCCCTCAACCCAACATGTCGAACACGTTATTACAATACCATTCCTTGGGGTGCCTTATTATGATAGCTACACCATACTGCTCTGCAACTTCGCCAAATTCCTATTGCAGTGATGAGGGCCCTTGCTTCAAACCCTAGGCCTTACCAGCCCAGGATGCATCGTTCAACGATGCCCCGCCACTGAACTCCTTCGAGCCGTGGCCGACATAGGAAGGGCTGTCATCGTTTTTGTTGACGAAGGTGTTACATCTTTGCTTTGCAAAGAGTTCTTCGGTTTCTTATCAAGAAACCTTTGCCGGGTTTACTATGGAGTTATGGTGATTTTATCGGATCTTTTAAGGGGTTATATGTCTTGTGTTGAGGTTTCTCAACATGGGCCCTTCTGGTTTGGGGGTCCTGGCACGAAGGGTACTGTCAGAAAATACTAATGACTAGGACATGTCTGCACTGTTGAATGAAGAACTATTTGTCTTGCGGGTCTAAGTGTCGAATTCGTGCGAAAGTATGATTGCACGGCATACCTGCTCGATCAGCAAGGTGCTTGTCAGTCGCATTTCGGGATTTCTTACAAACTACAAATGTCACTGCCAGACCATCAGCCATAGGTGTAGAGTGGACTTTCATGTTGGCCCGATAACCCGGGCCAAGCCTAAACCGCAAAGCACTAAGAACCTAACTGGGTGCTTGAGCGGCCCTCAAGTGTCCGAGGTTGGCACGGCAGAGTACATGGCTCCAGAGGCCGCTCCGGACGAAGATATGCAGTTTAAGGTGTAGCGGTCAAGGGTTGGGGTTTTCGAGTTTATTGTGCCGCAGGTAAGGAGTGCGAGCTTTCGAATACTTGCTGTCACAACGGGATAGCTCCACGCATGCCTAGTGCCCCGGCCCCGCCCACGAGGATGAGCCCGTGCGCCTTGTCGCTCATCATCAAACTGAACATCCACTAGATTGCAATTGTTCCAACATTTCTTTGTTCCATGATGTCTGCAGACAGTACATGTCGATACAATGTTCTCTGACAGCCCCTAGCACACGCCAGTGGAAACTCCCGAATCTTCACAGTGACAGGAATCTAGCGTCCTGTACAAGCCTAAGACGGCCAAGTGAAACATCGTCTGATCAGGTTATGGCTGTGCTGAATGCCGAGATCTCGCTCAACCTGGGCGGTGGCAACTGGGTCCCTGTCATAGATATTCGGTTGCCATCATCGAGACTTATTGCATAGTATACCTTGAAGCCCTTGCACAGCCTTACAAAGTCTGTACAGGTTCATCGAACCCGCTTGAAGTTGTTTAAGCTGTAAGCAAAACTCGAGGCAAGTCCTATGACTTCCGATGCGACCTTTGGTCACTTGGTCACTTCGGCCGCACCGAGGTCGTAGGGCCAACTCAAGGCAGCCTGTTATAGTCGAGGTTTGGGGTTCCGGGTGTAGGATTGAACATCTTTTCTCTCTGTGGTAGAGTATAAGCTTAATCGCCAACCCAAACTACAACTACTTTGAACGAGATGGTTTTAGATGACAGCCTGCCATGAAGGCCATCTCACTTACGCATATAATGTGTCACCGTCCTTACCCCCCTGCATGAACCGTTCCGTAACCCGGTAACCGGCAGCATCGTAGCAGCTTTTATCCTGCAGGGTTGAAGGGCCTGAGGACCTAGGTCTGGCACTTGAGTGCTTGCTCTGCCCCACGGACTCATTCTTAGAGCCAAGGCATCCATTTCTTGGCTTTTCGATTTCAAGAGACTTTCCAGGTTAACACCACAGGCAGTGATGGCCACGACTGGCATGCAAAAATCTCGGCAGACTCAACCTCCTCCAAAGTTAAACTAAAGGGAGAAACACGGAGACAGAGCAGAGAGGCTGGGTACGGTTGCTCGGCAGGTGTCATTGTGCATGTCATTCTCGTTGGAGAGCTGCCCTACAGTCTCGAAGAGCTGCGTGGCAAAAGCAGCTGCAGTTCAGCGGATTCGAGTTGGCTTAGGGTTTTGGATTTCGGGTGTAGGATTAAAGCGGCATGGTCCACGTACGCTGTAGGGTTTGAGAGAGCGAAATTGTTGATGCCAGATTGTTCGACTTTTGCTCAACTTGGGTTACTGAAAGAGGCAATCCTTTCACCGAGGCATTTGAAGCTCTGTTTTACCTGCCCTGATCCTTCGTTTTTCTGCCACAAGGCTGGTGGCCTTCGTGGAAGACGGTGAGGTGGGCAGGCATTTTTCTGAGGCTGCCCAGCACCCCTTCCTTAAGGATTCTACCGTAGATCATAGTAAAAAAGCCGTCTATGTTTTAGGCTATATTGCTTGACCAAGGTTTCTTGGGCCGGGCTGCAAGTTGACAGGCTGTCCCCGGAACAGCCCAGCTTGTGGTTGCATTGTCACCTTGATTACCATCTCTTCCTTGAAGCTCTTCCTCTTCACAAGGGTATTCGCTTCCAGGCCTTACCGAAGCTCAAAAGAGCGGGCGCCTACACTGGCGAGGTATCTTGGAGGCATTTTGGCCGGAGGACGGAGATGATGGAAACCCATCGGGTGAAACGCAGGAGCAGTTGCAGGAGATGCGATTTTCCCAATGCCAGCGCCCTGAGACAACAAAAGTACCCAATAATTAAGCATCATGTCCCAAACAATGGTGGGATCCTTAGCATGGTTCAAAGTACATTGCTAAAGCAACGGGTGTTGGGTTCTCCGAAGCCACTTGACCAGAAAGACTCCCGCCAACCCTCAACTGCGAGGCTTTCGACTTTGTACAGCAATGCCTCATCCCAGTCCACACAAACAGGCTGCCCGGCGTGCAAAGGCTTCGTTCAGGTACCGGGGCCTATCGGGGGCTTTCTTAAACTTTACCTTGCTCGGGGCTATCCTTCCTTTAGGAAAGAATCCTGTATTGGGGTCCCTGAATTTTCTGAAACTCCTGTATCGGAGATGCCAGAAGCAGCGCTTTAAGAGGTAGTGGACTGGTTTTTGGTTTAGGTGAAGGCTTGTGGCATGTGGGTGGTAATGCCTATCTGCTCGACAAGGTCTGAGCCTCCAAGCCAATTCTCGCGGGGTTTTGGGGATTGTGGGAATATGGAACGTCGTGGATGTGGCTGTTTTCGCTCGCCTGATCGGGTATCTCAGACCAGTTCTGCCACCCAAACCCTAAACCCCAAACGTTAGCCCTTACCTGATGCCTTGATGCCCAACGTCTCCAGAGAGCTCAATACCTGACTACAGTAGTGTTAATCAGATGTCCCATTTTCCTTGGCTCAGAAGCTCACCTTAGAGGGCACCTTGGGATTTCGTAGGTAGGCTGTAAGTTAGCCCACTTACGGAATTTGGTAAATTCCATCATCCTGCCGCAGCTGTAGACCCTGCTTAGCGTGCCTGCTGTTTTTTTTGCGTTATTTTTACAGTGATAAAACAGCCTCGAACCAATCCCAGGCCGAGCTCCAAAGCGCTCGCGAGCCATGGCTTCATGGATGCGAAGGATGGAGCCTTGGGGTTTTGGGCTCGGAGGCCGAACCTGCGCCTGAGCTCCAAATCCGAAGACCCCCAAGCACTACAGCCCTGCAAATCTTTGAACCTACTACAAGTTACAAGGATTGCGAGACTGCGTCAACCCTGGGTTCTTGTGGCTGAAGCAGTCGTAATTGGGTTATCCGTTATGACCGCACGCAGCTTAACTTGAATCTGTACTTACTAGTCGTCTGAGCTTGATTTCCTCAGCTCGTGGGCTTTGAAATCCAGAGAGATTTGAACAGATTTTGTGTTTTAAGTGCTTTTAAGAGTCCAGGGATCGGAGATCAGGCTTCAGGAGTTTTGAAGATGTAGGTTCCAAAGATGGTTTACATGGAATTGTGATACAGGCTTCCGCCAGAGGAAATCCTCAAATAAGGAATCTTTCTATGGAAAGCATTTCCATATCGAAATGTTTCTGAAAAGAACTAGGTTTTTCGCTACATAGGTCTGGACTTGAGGGTACGGCATAATTCTGGTTGTTTCTCGACAAGCCGAATAGAAGCTTCAACAAGTGCGAACGGGCACCATTTGCGAAATTGGATATTCGGAAAACATGGATATCAAGCGAGACCCGTGTAATGGCTTCCAAATGATTTCTAATGCGGTCCTCTGTACTATACGGGCACTACTGGGTGTGTTGTAAAGGGTTGTTTCAGGTTTCAGGATTCCGCAATGGAACAAGAGTTCGTTTTCTGGAAAACGGCGTGGATGGAAATCAAGACCAGGGTTCCGAAATCGGGTGACTTGAATCCTTGGTTCCGCCCTAAGCCCAGGAAACTCTCTAAACTCTAAATCTCGGCCCTCCGAAACCCTTAAACCCTGGACCGTAAAGCTGTCATGCCAATTAGCTGTTACGAGGAAGAGGGCACTCAGAAAGAGCTCCTCGCCATAAACCCCATGAAACCCTCTTAACTTCTTAACCGTATGTAAGCCCTCCTGCATTGAAGGAGACCTGCCAAACGGCCTTCGCAAATGTTGACCGAGATGGCTCTGGTACTATCGACATGCAGGCTCGGGGCTTGCGATTTTCCGCGAAAACCTGACCCACTGTGGATCACATAATCGACCAAGACCCTTGATACCGTTGGGCTCTGACCATGCCAAAGCCAAGCCACAACCCATGGTCCATCAAGGTTTGAAGAAATGTTTTCTTGCTCTTGTCAGGGATACTGCTATAGGCCTTTAGGCCGCTGCCTATCACGAAGGCCAGGCTAGGCTTGAGTTCAGTCTTGCATTATCCCACCCCATGGTTGCAATGCGAAAGATTGATTCGATCACTGGTGGGGAGGGGTCGAAATCGTTCGTCCTATTGTAATAGGCAGCAGGCAGCATGATGGCGTGCATTCTGCGTGCGTTAGGTCAGGGCTAGCTTTCGTTGGCCTCAGTTGCTCCGCGCACTATCGCATACCGACACGCTCGAATTGCGTGGGCAAACGCAGGTCCAACTAGTTGCCATCTGTGGTTTACCAGCAGTTACGCCATGTTACCACCCACCCACGACGAGCACTGAGACCAGGGAGACCGCCAGGAAACCAGGAGTACTGCCAAAGTGCTTTCCCTGATACTGGCGGAATCGGAGCCACAGCCGGAATGATCTCCTTCAAGTACGGTCTGGATGTTATGATTTGCCCTGAGCGCAGGAGCTGCAAGAGTATCTGCTCAAGCAGGGACATGAGCCAGACACGGTGAAGGACCGGTCTGCCCTCATGGCCTAGAGCCTAAAAGGACTCAACGCAAGGGGGATTTAGGGCTCAAAGTATACAGTAGAAGCCCAACAGTTGGAAACCCAATAGCCTCAATCCTTAAGAGTAATGTAAAGGGAATCCCAGCACTATTTGGCCTTAATCCGGTTTCCGACTTTTTGGGGTTTGCTGCAGAGTCTGGGGGTCTACAGGTGGGAAATCCAAATTGGGAGATTCTGTATTTCGGATCCCGAGTCCTTTGAGTTGGTGTCGTTTTGAGGAATGGTGTAGGGATCCCGTGCACCCATTTGCCAGAGCTTTAAATCCGGCCGCAGGATCTTTTTGAGCGATTGGACGCCAACCAGGACAGCTGTTGAGCGCGGCAGCACATGACTCAAACCTTTCATGTCCCGTGGTCATTAGGCATCTTCCCGTTCCAAACTTCGCAGGAAGAGTCAGAAGGTTGCCCATCACACCAGGGGAATCAGGAGCATGGAAGCTCGTAGGTGAATGCTGCGCAGATCCAACTCCTGCAGTCTGCAGCCCTACCTGTGCCGTTCAGTTTTTATTTCGGCTACCAAGGTGTAAAGTTGGAATCACCAAGCGCAAGGTAACCAGAAAATTGCAGAGTACATGTAGAAGCGAAGCCACGAACGGCTGCAGCCAGAGGAGCCTCAGAAGTGCTGCTCTTCCTGTGTTGAGATTCTCAGTACAGTAGGACTGACTGGCTCCGAAATGGTTGTAACGGCTTGAGCGTCTGTGCTTTTCCTCAACAGCCTGCAAGAGGACGGAATCGTCTCCAAGGGCGAGTTCCAGGAAGGTTTCCACGTCCTCTGTACAAGGGAGGCAAAGAACGTCTCACAGGAGGCGCGGAATTGATTTCAACCTACAAACCTTAAACGCTAATGCTCCGCTAGACCCCAAGCCCGATACTCAGTAGCCTTAGGCCTTGAACCTACCCAAGCCTTTAACCGAACTTAGAATGCCAATTGGTGCAGGTGCTCTCCGCCATCGCTAAGAATGTGGAAAGCTTTACATCTGCTTCGAGCATGAAGAAGGCCAGCCGTGCTTTGATGGTTAGATGACTGGACTTTTTGACGGATTAGGGGTTTGTGCGATTGCTTAAAATTGAGGCGTAAGGGGCTGTAGGGATTAGGGTATACTTGAAGATTACTGGGTAGGTATTGGAGCTGTATAGTAGAGCTCCGGTTGCAACTGCATAGTCAGTACCGTATGTCTCATTACCCGGAAAGCCAGTACCTCTTGGGAAGCTATCTATGCAGGGTGTGAGGCGACAAGAAGAGCTCGGGTGTCTTCCCTTCAAGACGCCTAACCCTAAAATCCCGCAGCCCCAAACCGTGGGCTACTGTTCGTACCATACTAGTGACTGGGTGTCTGGGCTCGGCCCTAACGCCCCTGCTAGTGATCAACTCCAATCACGTAAGCCTGAAATTGCGACACCTTCAGATGGGCACAAGCTTGTCATTGTCTTGTTCCGAACCCAAAAACCCAACAAATTCTTAAGCCGAAGACACGAATTATCTGAACAGCACGCCTAAGCCGGCCCTGAAACCTTTGGCCTAAACTTAGAGGGCCTAAACCCCTGTAAGCCCATCTCCGCCACTGAGCCCTTTGGCATCCCACGAGGCAGCTCTGACCGCTGCCGCGAGGCATCTCGAAGGTGTGGCGGTGCTCTGGGAAGTTTAGGGGTTAATGTAGGGACCAGGGACCAGAATCATTATTACCTGCATCCCTCTTGTTGTTTCTATGGTGATTCGACAAGGAATTCCCAAGCCCCTGGTTAAGCATGATTACACTTACCATCACTATTATCGCTAATACTAGTACTGTTTCTCTGGCTATGGTTGTTATTGATGTGTTATTATTTTCGATACTATTGTCACAATTGTGTGAGCATGCTTGTTCCTAGTACTAATGTGATTGTCATGATGTCACTATTGTTACGACCCCTACACAAGGGGCTTGGTGTGGGTCAGGGATTCGAACTACACCCTCGAGTAAACCCTGAAGCTGAAGCCGTAAGCCAAGAGCGCAACCGCAACTGCAACCCTAAGCCCCAAACGCAAGCCCTTAGTACTTGCTTTCACGAAGTAACATGGAAAGCCTGAAGCCACTAGTCCCTCCGAGCTGGTTTGGGGAGGTTACGAGCTTCAGAAGCTCTTGGAAAAGTTCGAGTCGGTCGACTCAAACGGAGATGGCACCATTTCTCTGGAGGACTGCTTCTGAGGGGCAGGGCCTGAATGTTGTAATCCTTGTCGAGGGTCAGGTTTGGAAGTAATTTAGTAATTCCTGACTTCTGCATGAAAGCACCGCAAGTGGTATCGAACAACAGCCGAAGCATCTCGACCCCCAGTTTATCAGAACACCGCAGTTTGTCCCCTACTTTGCGCTCCAGCGCTTTAACACTTGGTGAATAAATGACCAAGCAAGTTGATACGATGGCCCCAAACAACATAGACCCGAGACGGCGCAGGAGCTCCCGGCAGTCCAAGTCCTGTGAGCTCATTGGCACACAAGATGTCAATGTGTAACCAAAGCAAGTCAACGGGCTTTCTCGGCTATTTCTATAACCAAATGGATCCTCGAAGTAGACGCCGAAGGAGTGGAAACTTGGTTTTGCGATGGCAGATGGCAGCAAGAGTGCCACGTGGGCGGAGGAGGTTCAGCCGGGTGGCACAGTCATAGCATGGTCAGAGTGCCCGACACCCAAAGCCCGGACCCGCAAGCTGGAAGCCACACGGCCTTCAAGCTCCAAAGCCTAAATTAGTGCACCGGTGCCCCTGAAACCCCAAACCCTGAAACCTCAGATCTACCAAGAGCCGGGCCCGGTTTGCGGTTTGACCAGGGTTTGCAGCATGGGGCAGCAGGCAAAGGGAAGATAT
>CAJNDV010035945.1:11949-24231 GCA_905221635.1 Symbiodinium sp. CCMP2456
ATGGAACTGCAAACTGGTTTCACAGTGCTACTGCTACTGCTACTGCTACCACTACTACTGCCATCACGACTTTGCAGCAACAGTAGCTGTAGCACCTGCAGCGGCAGTAGACTGGGGCACCGAATGTCCTGGAAGCGCTTTCCATTCTGCCAGGCGAAACTCTTCGAAGCCTGCCGTGTCATGCAAGTAGCTGCATACATCTACTGCATGCAGCCGAAGCCAACCGGTGGAGAAGCAGTTGACAGAAACCGCTGTATTGATCCTGACTGACTGTAGCAATCAGAGTGGCCCTCTTCAATGTCTCTGTGCAGCTTGACGGTCTAGGATTGGGCAAAGGGGGTTTGGGGGCTGAGCACCCGTATTGCTCAAAACTCATCATGCGACTCTAGGGCCCCCAAAAAGCTCCCTCCCTTCAGTAGAATCTGAAAGTGGCAACGGCAGCCGCAGTAGCTGTAGCAGTAGTTGCTGGTGTTGTAGCAACAGTACCACCTCCACCAGCAGCGCATTGGTAGTAGCAGTGGTAATGGTAGTTGTTGCTCTGGTTGCAGCGGTATCTGCATCATCCCCAACTGTTTGTCCAAAGCGTTGCCTGGTATTGTGCCTGCCATGCTCATGTTTGCAACACTGACTGATGAAATCTCGGGATTCTCTTTGGCCTCATTCCAGCGGAAGCTCCTAATTCTGATCGGCTCGCCATGCTCTTGCTCAGCCTACTACTATGAGGGAACGTTTTCGGCATCTAATCCACTCTCTCCCACCCCCTAAAACCCGAAACCTTAAACCTGCTTGAGCACCAGTAAGTCAGGCCCCGTCCTTCTTCCGGTAGTCCACGTCACCGTACTGGCCCGGGCCCGGAGTTTGGCTCGCGACCACCACAGCCTCGCCCTGAGAGTCGGTAGGAGTAGCAATCGTGTTCCGTCTAGTAGCAGGAATATTCGTAATAAGAATCGCAATAATAACGAATCATAGCAATAAGAATACGATTATCACTACTAGTGTTAATGTTATTTATACTCTTCTTTGTATTACTACAGTAATTACAGTGATCGTATTGGGTTGGGGTTTTGTCGCGTCGGGTTGGGGCAAAAGGGCTTGAGGCTCTTGATGATATGTCGAACGGCTTCGTGCTTTCACTGTGGGGTTAGGATGGTTCTTTGACCACCTAGGACGTGTTCGCCCCAGCTCCATTGAAGCGGAAACTCTGAAACCTGTACCAAAAGCTGGTCATGTCGGTACCACTGTCACTACAGCGGAGCCAAACTACTTCTACGTTCTGCTTCTGTTGCTGCTCACTTCTCTCACTGCTCCTCCTACTCCCGCTCCTGCTCCTACTCCGACTCCGCTTCCTCCTTGCTGGTCGTGTTCCTCCTACTTCTCCTACTGCTCCTACTGCTCCTACTCCTCCTATTCCTCCTCTCCTCCTGCTCCTCAGGCTTAGCCACTGAAGCCTTGTGATCCCGACTCCCAACAATCCAGCCTCGGGAAAGCGTTCCGCCGTGCTTCCGAAGTACTGCAGCTCCTACAAGTCGCAAGGGAGACAAAGACCGGGCGAGAGAGAGAGAGAAGCAAAGAGAACGAGCGATTGGAGCCTGGCTTCAGCAGGAGACCCGAACAACCTCTGACATGGATGTACCCAAATAGTATATACTTTGGCCTTAATGTAGTCCCTATATGGGTACTTTGGGGCCAATTCATATGCTCGGACTCGAGAATCCAGAGATTCACGCCTGAGAGCTCCCGGCCGAAAGATCTTCTCGAAGTCAACTGTCAACCGCACCCTCCGGCCCAAAAACCCTCAAGCCTGATCCGTAAACTAGCCATTTCGAAACAGCAAAATTGTAGGCCTCCATCCGAAAGCATCATGCCGCATTCTGGGCCCCACACCAATCTCATCACTATCCGCGCAACAGAAGAGCAGAGGCTAAACGTTCCCGGCGGGCTCCGGATGCATTTCCCGCAGCGTCGCACGCTTGAACGGCCTGCAGGCTGGAAGATTCGATGCCGAGAGCAGTCATCATGGGCACCTGTACTAAGTTGCTGTAGTTTTTTGTCGTCACCATCAGCACTCGTCGTTGTGAATTTGCGAAACTTGTGTGCGCGACGACGGCCTGCTGGAGTAGTACTGCCCGGGCCCAGGCATCTCGACACCCTTCTTCTCCGACTTCGGACTGGCAGCTCGCATGAATCGAATGACACTGCAGCAGGGAACCGACTATAATACCATACTATACTATAATATGCTACGCTGTACGATGCTATGCTGTGCTATACTACAGACGAAAGACTATCGACGATAGACTATAGACTATAGATTCTAGACCTCTGACTTTTGACTGTAGACTGCACTCTTCTATGCTACTATACTATACTCTACTCTACTCTACTATACTAGACTGCATACCGTACCATATACTATAATTACTGTGTACCATACTATATGCTATACTATACTACGCAAAACCTGTCAGGCTGGCTCTCGTTCTGACTGCGAGGCGAAAGACGAGTAGATGGGCTTCTCAGTCTCCTTGCCGAAGGCCTGCGCTCGCGCTCTGTGGAGTTCAGATCCGTCGTGCAATAACACACAGAGCGATGAATATTCCCTTCTCTCGTATTCTTCAACAGTACAGTCTAGTCTGGTATTACCATACCGTATACTATACGATACTGCATACCATACTATATGCTATACCCTAAACCCTAAACCCTAAACCCTAAACCCTAAACCCTAAATCCTATGATGGGA
Source organism: Symbiodinium sp. CCMP2456 (assembly GCA_905221635.1). Classification (NCBI taxonomy): domain Eukaryota; class Dinophyceae; order Suessiales; family Symbiodiniaceae; genus Symbiodinium; species Symbiodinium sp. CCMP2456. Next base: position 14,693 of record CAJNDV010035945.1, read on the forward strand.
TGCAGGACCGGGGCCTTTGCGATGTAATGACCTGGGCCTGGCGTTTCGGAGGGTTTCGCGGCGGGGTCGAATGAAGGCCTCAGCTTCGCGTGCATCTCGGGGTGTAGGGCCCTTTTAGGTTAGGGTTTAGGGGGTCCGGAAATTGGGGTTTAGGGCCCTCTTAGGGTTTAGGGTTTAGGGGGACTCTGGATATTGGGGTTCAGGATCCAGTGATGAGGTCTGACGTCATTGGGTCACTGGGGGTTTGCAGATCGATCTGAGAGAGCTTCCTGTGACGGCTGGAAGACATAACGAGGCCGGGACGGCATAATTCTGCCACCTTTGGCCCCGTTGGCAATGCCTTTGGCCTGGCACTGGAAGCATTGCACAGGTGATATTCTTCCACAGTCACAAGAGCAGCACCGCTATGCTCGGAAGGAGCTCCAACATCTCCGAGCCGTGGTCCTTGCCTGGGTCACATCGTAGTGTCCAGGCCCGGCGCTATCACCCGGCTTGCCTTCGGCTTGGAGGGGAGGTCAACCACCGGCGATCGAGAAAAGGAGGGAAGATCCCATCTTAACAATATTGAGGGGAGGAAATCCATCCTCTGCGGGCGACTACGTAAGCCGACCTCAAACCGTTGGAGGATGACCGATCTCAAGCGGAGTTTCGATCAAGAAGGACGAGAGGCTCACTGCAGGCCATGCCAATCACGGCTCCAGGGGAAGTAATCTACCAACAAAGCACCGACAAGCCGCAAAACTTTCCGCGAGGCAGTCATCTTCGGTCCAAGGAAGGCTAGCGACTAGCCACTTTCCAACAGCTGCAGACTGCTGGGGAATGATTCCAAGGTGGGGGCACTTATCGCTCTCCGGAAGATCCATCTCAATGTAGCTTTGAGTTCGGCGAAGGGATCGGGACAAGCCTCCAGCCCCATAGAACCGCAAAGTAGCAAAGACATCGTATTCTCAGCTTGTGGGATCGTGGGACAGAACGACCCTACCCCGGTCTTGATGAACATGTCACCCATCTGCTCCCCCTTCTCAGGTGTATCCAATTCATCAGAGAGCTTCTCCAACTGAAGGGGCTTCGGAGTCGGCGTGACCTGTGCATTCTTCGTAACAGTTTTTTGGCAATCAGTGAGGCAGATCCGTCGGCGGCTCCTGGATGGCTTTGTCATTGGCCCTTCGGTCCTGCACCATTCTGTACGTACAGGAGATCCTGGAGTTGCAGAGTGCTGCTTGGTGAAACTGTTTTCCAACTCATCATTCTCATTCGATATTCTCGCGGCTGACCTCCATGCACATTTTCACCAGACTGAACTGATACTTGTGGTGTGTCCGATCGTGATTGATGAACGTCGCATCCGGTCACCGAAGCTCCCAACGTTCTCGGGGGACCTTGGGCAGTGTCGGCTGCGCCCTAAATCCTTCCTCAGCTGTAGGTTGAATTTTGACCTTCTTGCGAACTACATCCGGAGGATCAAGTCTCTGTTTCAGCGTAGCTTCCTTGATCGCCTTTGAGCAGACGATAAGCGAACTCAGTGAGACCAAGCATTTGCCCTGTGATCCTCGTTCACCTCAAGGGCTTCGTGGCCTTGTCTGAGGAGCAGCGGTGATCTCACCCGAAATCGTTCGAGCTAGCATGTCTGTATTCTTCTTGAGCCGAACCATCTCCTCACTTTTCACGACCAAGAGCTGAAGAGATTCTAGCTGCTGCAGGTTCGCCAGGGCATACAAGATTGCGCTCAAGCGGGCATCGCCCCCCAGGTCCAAGAAACAGGCCGTGACATCCGATACGGCAGCCCCATGCGTCCGGAGATGCTTCTCCAGCTCATGCATGCCGCTGTCCAGCGCATCGGCGACTCCAAAACGGAGGTTTGGAAAGCGGCTCGCAGCCGCTCGCACGGCATGTGAGCTCCGGTCAATGCCCAACAGAAGAGGAGTTCGCTCCGCAAGCAGCGCAGTAGTCATGCCCTCGTGGCAGCCAAACTCTACCAACCATCGCGAGGGCAAAGCCACAGTCGCCGCAACCCGCCGATACTCGCGAGTCCGGCTGCAGAGTAACAAGCGCATTAAAAAAGATCGCAGGCCGGCACACTGGCGGTTCTCTCTCTCTCTCTCTCTCTCGTTCTCTCGCTGTCTCTCTCTGCACACTACATCGAACACTGCAGAAATGCACAGCAAAGCGTGAAAGACTCCGGCAAGCCAAAACCCTACTTCCTGCCCCCGAAATCATGCTGCGAATCCTCGAGGCCTGAAACTCTGAAGCTCAAGCCACCCCAATGCCGGGAGAATGCCAGGCACCCGAGAGTAAGCCGCCAATCACCATCTGGGCCACGGGCCGGTGAGCTCTTGGATGCCGTCTTTCCGGCCCTGTCGGATCAGCCGGCCATCACCAGCCTGCAGTCAAATGGTCGTTACCTTTGTTACAGCCCAGTTCAGCTCCTGTCAGTAGTGCTGGTCCCACTATTGCTTGTTTTAGCCAGGGAGGGGGGGGATTAATGACATGCATTTCGCCACCATCCCCATGAACATCATCAATATGCCGGCCATCATCATCATCATCATCATCATCACCATCATCAGCATCAGCATCATCATCATTGTCATTACTATCATCATCACCGTCATAATCATCGCTCTTCTTGCATGTTCCGTCTCAATACTCCAAAGCAGCTGTCGACGGACCTTAGTCGGCTGCGCCATTCGCATTCGGAAGGATAGACACACCAAACCCTGGTAAAACCGGTACTTTGAAAGCATCCAAAACAAACCTTTTCGTCAAAAAAGTGCACACAACCCCAAGTGTACCTCGTTTTTGCCACGGACCGTGGTCGTTAAGGCATGCGTTACCTGGTATTGTTTTACTCTGCTGCTCGCGCTGAGTCGTTTGCTACTTATTGCCATGCTTGCTGATACATGCTGATAACAAGATGTCGATAATGCTGTCGGTGGTCAAGATAATCATTAACAGCAGCTGCATCAGAAACAACACGTCACGAGCAGCGCCACGAGCCCTACCACTAGATCATCATCATCATCATCAACACCATCATCATCATCATCATCATCACCATCATCAACATCGTCACCGTCACCGTCATCGTCATCATCACTATCATCACCATCGCTATCGTCATTATCATCATCATCATCATCACCATCATCATCATGAACACAAACAACAGCAACAAGAAAACAAGAGCATCGTGATGATGCAGGGGGAGATGCTGCTTCTGATGAGGATGGTGCTGATGATGACATCTTTGATGGTGATGATGATGACGATAACCACTTCCAGTAAAACCATCGCCGCCGCCGCCACTGCCACCACCCCGCCGCCACCGCCACCATCGCCACTGCCGACACAACACCCTCTCAAGGCCACCACCCACCGCCCAGCCACCAGAGCCTTCTAGTGCGTGTTTCATCATTAGTCTTCTTGTTAAAGGCTGGTTCTGCTGTCCAGAAGACTTGAGTGAAAGGGGCATGATGGCTTGGTCTCGGGGTTGTCTACCTCAGGGTTCATCCGACTGCGCAGTACCGTGTCAGTACCGGAGGCAAACAGAAACTCGTTACGAGGGAGACGATGGAAGAAACCTCTGTAAACCCGGCTGGAGCCTCGTCGTAGCCAAAGCACTGATGGTCTCGCGGGATGGAGGGCGCACTGACAGAGGACAGGAATGGGAAAGCACAAGCTCCATCAGTGGCCCCTTACGTGAAAGCAGACGCGACATGCCGCTGTTTCTGAAAGACCTCGTAGACTTGAAGAGCAAGCGCTGCTCTGCCTCGGAACTGCTGTTCACTAAGTCTGCAAACTGCTGGCAACAGCCAAGTTAAAGAACCTTGATCTGTCTTTGCGGAGACGCCCCACTCCGGGAGCCCAACTGGCGCAACCCCCATGGTCTTCGCGGCAGACACTGTCAACGCACCCGCAAGCGTCTGCTTCGCGGCGTTGTAGTCACCGGGACCAGGCCGGTAGTCCTGCTTTCTTTGAGTCTTTTGAACATTGAGGCCTCGCACCTTTGAAGCAGCGCCGAAGCGCTTGGGCCATGCCTTCTTGCCCCTGTGGTCAAAGCGGGTGGACCCAGAGGTGAAGGGGATGTGCTTCTTCGGCAGGCCGTGGTCATAGGCTGGTCAGGGACTTCCAACAGAATGCGGATGCGAGCCACTGCACAAGCCGCGAGCCCCCGAAGCCGCGCCTCTGGGGAACTTCGGGTCATAGCGAGCAGGATCCAGTCCCAGGCTGGGCAGAAACGACAAGAAAGCGAAAACACTTCGACAGCTGTGGACGGCCCGTGGCCGCATCCAAGCGCAGCACGAATTGTCCTTGTTCCCTTCGAAGAGTCCCTGAACGGCGGCAAGTCGTCGTGCTCTACCATGCTTCAAGGTGCTCTGGCGAAGAAAGGCTTGCAGCACCATGATTTTCCCAGGCTCCGCCCTCTGAGCCGGGCTCTGAGGGCAGTATCTGCCGAGTCGTTCTGAGTCTCATGCATGGGTAAGTTGTGTTTATGCATGCCCCAACCATGCCAGGATTTATTGGCAAGCTGTCAAGAATTTCTGACAGCTGTGGACGGCACGGTCTACACACTCATAGGATCTGTACAGTGGGGGATTGATGGGTGTATAGTGACATGCGCCCGAAATCATGCGGCGGAGGTTGCCCATCCCGGCATCCTTGCTCGCAATGAGTCCTGTACACAAAAACAGATTGTTGCTCAAAATGAGCAAAGGTGGCTTGTCTCCAGCATATGGCGATACTGGGCGATGATAGGAGTCGCAGCTCCAATCCGCACGACGAGCCACCAGAAGATATAGATACAGATTATAGAACCGATGCTGGACTCTGCTAGACACTTCAGGCAGTGTGATGCTCTGCCACCGGCGTCAGAACCACACTCTCCTCCGCTATGAGGCTGGACAGGCTACAGGCCCCGTCCTCATCAAAACTCACCCGGGTCCTGGCAATCTCCACGTTGTGGTTAAAGACCCGAACCCCGCCGTGATGCGCCGTACCCGACAAGCTCTTGAGGCTCCCCAGGGCACCGGCTACGGCATCAAGGACGAACTCACGTAGGTCGCTTGTGGCATGCGAGCCGGAGAGGTCCACATCTCCAACCACGGGCAGGCTTAGGATCCACCTCTCTGCCTCTGACAACTGCTCCCCTTCCTCGGCCGCGAAGAGAGTACCCTCTGGCTCAGGCTCCATGTGCTCCATGTCCTGCTCGCTGAGGGTGTCCGACTCCAGTGGGCTCCGTCCGCTGTGGGTGGAGGCCTCGGCGAATGCGAATTCCACTCTTGCGACTATACTTCCGGAACTGTCAATATTAGAGCGCAGGCAGGTGGCAGTCTCGTCGTGGGTCAGGAAGCTGAAGAGGCGCTCCGGATGCTTGCCGTGCAAAATCCCACATGGGATGCCAGCACAATGCGCCGTTCGAGCTGCTGACACCTGCGGGTCCGACCCTCCAGTATCATTGATTTTGAGAGATGGCGAAATGCACTTGCCTTCTCAATAGTAGTGTTCCCAAACACAAAAGGAATGCATGAAAAGCCTACAAGCCATAGAGGAATCGATTGTCCCGACATCTCAAGGGAATGGCCTCCTCTTGACCAACAGGCGGACAGACAGCTGTGGGGCCGGGGTACAGACTCAGACTGACATGTGTCAGCGCCGCATAGATGAACATGTGCATACGCATACACATGAGGCATGTATTCATGTATGCATGATTATGCATGCACGCACGTGCACATGCTCCCGTTCTTTGTCGAACCGGCTGATATGTTCAACGAACTGCAGCACCAGTACATTGCAGCAACCGTGCGACAGCGAAAACGACGGTCGACCCCAGCGCTTGGCACGCAATTCAGCCGTCACCTTGGTAGACATGCCGCCGGTGCCGAGGGAAGACCCCGGTTCCCGCGTGTCCACGTTCAGCTCAAAGGCCTGGCAAGGCTTCTGGGCCTACCTGACTACTGATCGTCTGAATGTCTTCCCTTCCTTGCCTTCTCAAGTTTAAGAAATGCCAAGCAGTTTGAAGCAAATGGCACCTGCTTCCGTGGGCCGCCTGAAGACCCCGAAACCCTGAAATGCGGAACCTTCGCCGTTTAGGGTTTAGGGTTCTGTCCAACCTGCCAAGAACAGCAAAATGCCCACCCAGGTCACCTCGCTGACTATACGCATGGGCTCGGCAGATGGATCCACGTTCGGGTTGGCCTCAGATTTCCCGAGAAAGCCCTCTGAACCTGTCAGGCTTCGTCTTCGAGTTTTAACAAGATTTTCTCATGGCTTGAAGCTTGAGACCTGGTTGCCTTTTTCGGCCGGCTTCGGCCTCTCCCGCTTCGGGAGCTGGGCTACAGAGGGGAGGTTGAAGTAGTTTTGCCGATCCGTCTTCATAACACTTCCGCTGTTCGTGGTCGTCGTCGTGTTCGGTGCTTTGTGTTCGTCGTCCTTCTTTCTGCTTGTTATCTCTTCGCCTGAGGTCAGCAACACCGGAAAGGCCCAACGCTTTGCAATTTACAGTTTCGCCGATCTGCTTGGAGCCCAGCCTATCAAAATGAAGCTGCGCAAAAGCCGTACCGGAGCAGACAGCACAGGTGCAATCAGGCATGCCACCGAAGCTGCAGCAAAACGAAGATGTGACAGGGGAAATTGGGGCATCGAAAGATCCAAGAACAGAGGCTCGCGTGGACAAACCTACCATAAGGCAGCGGACCGTGTACAGGTAGTCGACATCGGTGAACAGGAAGACACCCTCGGCTTCCAGCTGCACGGCCTGAGCAGCTTAGAGATCGCGGGGTTGACACGGTGAGGGGCATTGGCTTCATTCGCTCGGTTTCAGCGAGGCTTCAGGAATCCTCTTGGGCTTGAGGGTCTTCCCTCACAAAACCAGGTGACGGTGAGAGCCGCCAGGTTGTCGTTGTCCCCAAAGCGGACGCCGTCCGTGTTGGTAGTATCATTCCTGGGATGCATATTCATAAGCAGAATGAAGAGAGCCTGACGAATTCTGTGGGCAAACCTTCCGTCAAGACCTGGCAGCTCAAAATCCGTTCCCAGCCAAGCTTCTCATTAATGATGGGAACGACGCCCGCATCGAGGCAGGCTGCTATGGTGTCCCGGATCTCTGCCCAGCGTTGCTGCTCCATAAAATCTCGCTGACTCACGAGAAGCTGCGCGATTTTGAGGCCGACGGTCTCAAACAGCTCGGAGTACATGCGCATGATACGGCTCTGACCTACACCGGCCACGGCACGCTTCATTTGAGGGTCCGTCGGCTTCTTCGCCAGCCCCAATTCTCTGCATCCCATGCCCACGGCCCCGGAGGACACCAGGACGACCTTGCAGCGCACTGACCCGACACCATCCGATGCCCGACCTACCCATCCTTGCTCTATTGTGGGGCTCCTTGGTCCCTTACCCAACTAACTTTTTTTTTTAGCAGACCCACCTTGTAGCCCTGGTGGCCCAAATCACTGATGACCTCCACGAGGCGGCTCAGGTTCGCCACGTTCACGCGCTGGCCGCGCTCGTCGGATCGCATGATGGTGGAGGTGCCCACCTTCAGGACGAGGATCTGGGAAGAGAGCGTCATGGCTGGCCCGAAGACTCAGATCCTTGTGCTCATAGATCGCAGAGCTTTTTCTGAGAGGAAAGCCTCGCTTTCCTGGTACTTGTGCCGATACATTGAACAAATCAAGAAGAATGCTGCAAGGCACGGAAAACACCAAGAAACCCTCTGACTCGAAGCCTTCGGGCTCACGAATCGCTCAGGGCCGGAACGGCTCCGGGCCTGCGCGTCGCTGCCCGAAGAGTTGAAGGCTGCGTAGGACGGTCTCGGTGCCTTCGGATGACCAGCAGAGCAACAGCCAAGGGGCATTACACATAGTAAGTTTCAGGGGCCATGGGGCAGATCCCACTCGTGTCGAAGCGTACTGGGCAGGCAACTAGAATCAAGAAACCGTTCTGAAGCACATCAAACCTCCAACCTCGGCTACGACGTCCCTTCAAAATCTGAAGCGGGCCTCTTTGAAGGATGTCGGCGCCGCATATTGGCCAGGGCCTTTCTTGGATTTCTTTCGGCGCATGGGTGGATCTAGGCTCCGATCGCCTTTCCAAAAGCTGTCGGGTGTGTCTCCGCTACCCGAAGAAGACCTAACGCAAGCTCGCGGACCCCGGGCTAAGTATTCAGCTGTCTACTCTCCCGCATGGTTCCTGCGGGCGGAATATCGCCTTCGATTGGTCCGGCTTTGCTCCAGCGTCAGCTTCTCGCATTTCATGTTCGGCTGTACTGTACTGTAGGGCAAAAAATAAGCAGCACAACCGGATGTTGCTGCAGGAAGAGAGGACCAAGTCTATCAGTCTCGACTAAGATGCTGAGTGCCGGGCCGACATGGTCCTTAGGGTCCTCGACCAGCTTGGCCCTTTCCCAGCCAAACCTCGAACGAGGCCAGGTACTTGAAGGGTGCCAGTCTTGGGAACGTCATCCAGTTTTTTCGTTACTGCTAGCTGCTAGCTTCATGAATACTCCAGGATCTTTGCTGACTTTCTGCGATTTCTGCGCAGGTCTGAGCTGCGGCACACACCCCCCGGAAGTCAAAGTCCAAACAAAAGCATGCAGGCTATCCTAGTGCATCCTCGCAGAAATAGCAGGACGGATTCTTTAGTCTTTTGTCGCCAAACTAACCCTGTAGCTATGATTCCATCATGCCTCCTTTCGGTCCTTCGTCTGAGTATGGATACAACTGGAGAAGTAACCAACCATACCAAATTATATAAGATGCAAAACACTTCCGAACAAATGCAGCTGAGCCCGGCACCGTTCACTCTTGGTCACCCAAGCCATGGCGAGTGACTACATGCAAACTTTCACTTGCATTTAAAAAAATCACTGCCTGAGCTTGCTTTAGCACAACGCGGCGAAACCTGCACACCAACAAGATTGCAGGGGCTGCACAACTTCACTTCCCAACCCAACACCTGCAAACCGAAAGAGAATCTCGTTGGGAAGCGAGCCAGAGTCGGGCAAGATGTAGTAGCTGCAGAACTCCAGCTGTGTCGCTGGCCTCCAAAAATGTTTCTACGGCTCCTGGCCGTGAGCCACATGCCTGGCATTGATACCCGGTACATACATACATGCATGCATACATGCATACATCCTAACCTGAAATTCCAGGTCATGTCGAGGGGGCCACGAGAGGCCCAGAGTACATGTAGAATGTGGACGTATGTGGAGGTCCAGGGTGGCCGGATGCTTGAAACGTACAGCGATATGAGTGCAGAAAGTGTGTAGCTGCAGGTACAGCACGAGTTGAAATAGCCCTGAGGAGCCCATCCGGCAACTTTTGCGATAGATATCAATTTTGCAAGCACAGCAGGATGGTGTGCATCTTCTTTTTTTGTGTTTTTTTCTTACTCTTCTTTTCTTCTTTCTGCATCTTCGCCTACCGACGCTACGGGGGGCGCATTGGCCAAAGACTCTAGAGCAACGGAGCTTCTATATGCAAGAATGAGCCTCACAGGAAATATGAAAAGATTATTTCCCTAAGTGTTGACCGCGT
>CAJNDV010035947.1:13976-24227 GCA_905221635.1 Symbiodinium sp. CCMP2456
TCGGGCTCATATATATATATATACACATATATTACATATATATATATACTACTTATATATACATATATATATATATATATTACATATATATATATATATATACTCTGGGATATTATATATATATATACTCTAGCTATACTACTATATTGGACACTTGTGTGGGGTTTGAGGATGACCCCAATGTGCGAGGGCCAACAGCGAAAAGCTTTGAAGCTTATGGGGATTAGCACCTCCCTTGAACCACGTATATTCCGAAGAGCAAATTGCGCATACGACCAGATGGATAGGCTGATTAAGACCCCGTTCTGGCTTTACGGTGATGAAGCTCAAAATCCGCAAACCCTGTCGCACAAAAGTTTGCGTGGTGAGCAACAACCATCGTGTGCTCAACCCGGATCCCCCGTCCAACCCCGAAATCCTCAACCGGAAACCCGTTTCGCTCAGGTAGATAGGGCCCGGGACAAGCATCGGACAAGGGCAGAGATGAAAGCAGTCGGCCTCCCGACGCCGAAGAACACACTCATCAAAGGCCCGACGAGTGTAGCAGAATCGGGGGTTTTGCAGGGCAGCTTGGGGCGTTCACTTCGCAAAGATCTTGCGGGTTTCTAGCACTTGAGCCTTTGAGCGGATCTTCCCCCTGTCTTGGGCAAGAAGGTTAGTTCATCAAGCAAACTGCAGGAAGTATGCAGTGAGTGGCGGAGACCCATGAGCCCGACTGGCAAAAACCTTTGCTCTTCTGAGAACCCGAAACTTCAAAAGCGGGGACTTCCCTGCCCTGGCTCCCATCATGCTGAAGTTTTCTGCTTTCGATTCGTGGTCCCTAGGTGCCCACGAGCTCGAGGAAGCGATGAGGACGGTGGGCTTTCCGGCCGTGCCCATGCTGCTAAGTCCTTGGGGTTAATATTCTAGGGCTTAGGCTTTACGGGATGCGTCAAGGTTTGTTATTTATTGGGGCTGTAGGGTGTGTGACTTCGTTGTATTTCGTTGTCCGGCTCGGTATTTTGCCACCCTTCTCCGGAATTGCCCAAGATGCCAGGTACTGAAGCCCATCTCGGGGGCCGCGTCCCTCGGTGTGAAGAAGGCGGGAGGCTCAGAAAGGATTCGTTTATGTACGTAAACGCCCATAGTACTTGGACTCTCCCGCACCCACATACCCTGATTGAAGGGTACAGCGAGGGTCCCTCCTAGTTCATAGCAATCCTTGGATTCAACCTTGCATGGTAATGCTGGTAACCCTGGTAACTCTTATAGGAAGCCTTCCAGAACCCCTAAACCCTAAACCCTAAAAAAATGACCCTGAGCAGGTGAGCTCCGAAGCAGAGCTTAGGGCAAGCTACGTGGAGGTCGTCACGGAGCTGTCGAAGCTGGTGGTGTCAAGCGCTTAGTGCTCTCTTTTGTAGCGTCCCAAAAGGGGACGTATAGGGACAACCATAAGATCCCATTAGGCATAATATGGAGTGTAGGGGTCCTCTTACTTGTCATTACAGTAAACAGTCACTGAGGTCAAGTGGGGCCTTGACGCAGGATGATGGCACCGGCAAAGGTGTCAAGGCAGAGAATGCCATGGACTGCACGATCCTCATGGAGCAGTATCTGGATGCTCGGGCGCAGCACCACCTCTTGCATGTAGACTTCTCATCAAGCTAGAACCCCCTAAACCCTAAACCCTAAACCCTAAAGGTTTAGGAAGATTTCGCGGGTCGGCTATCTTCACAGCATCACGAGAGGATCTTCAGGGTCGTCTTAGGAAAGACCAAGGATGGGAAGGAGGTGGATGTCGACGTGGTCATGAGTCAGGGTGAGTGGCGCTATGCAGCCGTCACAGACAATGGACCCACACTGGAACCTTATTTCAACGAGACTTATGCCGTTTGCCCCTCGCTATTGCCCTCGGCTCAGCAGAAGGAGCTGAAGGATTTGGCCATCTCCACTCTGAAATGCCTGGGCTTCACGGAAGGGATCTTCCACGTCGAGTGCAAATACACCTCCCATGGCCCCCACCTCATCGAGGTGAATGCCCGTATGGGGGGAGGGCAGGTTCACGAAACCAACTTGCGAGTTTGGGGCGTCGACCTCGTGGAGGAAACACTCTTCGTGGCCGCGGGAATTCCCTGCCGCCCCTTCATCCCAGAAGCTTGGCTAAACGAGTTCTTCTTTATTTTGGGGAACACTGGGGGGTGCATTCCGGGGCACGGCTGGAACATCTCAGGTTAAGAAACCCCCAGGGGGAGGGGTTGCCTACTGCGACATCAACGCGGAAGAGAGCGGCACGCTGCAGAACCTGGATTTTCTTACTTCTCTGCAGCAGAAGGAGGGAGTCGTGTGGGCACGCCCCTATATTCGCGCAGGATCTCAGGCCGGCAAAATCAGAGTGATACTGCTGAGGGAAAATCCAGCATTACTTCACCTACCCCAAACTCTGGGCTGGTAATTTCATTTCTTTGTATGGACAAGGGCAAAAAACTGTGCATCAACGCACACCCATGTCTGATATTAAGGTTGACGACTTTTCATTGCTTGCAGTTTCAAGCATATTCCAGGGTGTTCAGCTCCCGTGTTGAGAGCTCCCTGACTCGTCTCAGGCCGGAGGGGAAAGCACTTTGCTGCAGCCGAAGAGCACAACTCAACAACCCCAAAACCCGAAACCCTGAACTCCAGAGCCTGAAAACTCGGTGCAAAAAAGCCGCCTTGCTGGTGATCCCTCGTTAGACTTCGTTGTTCTTCATTCGCCATCTATGTAAACGGTTCATATCCATGAACGAAGAACCCGCAAGAAAATCCAAGTAGGGAGTATGACGTGATGTGCGTGCTGGTGGTAGCTCGGGAGACATGAGATCAACAAATGTTACACACGATGCACCCTAACAACTCAGACCCCTGCCTTACTTGGCAGGTAGTTGGCCCGAAAGATGGGTTGCCGACCTGGATCGCCGAATTTCTTGCCGCATGGCGTTGAAAGTTGTGTTTATTCCTGGGGGGGGGGGGGGGGGGNNGGGGGGGGGGGGGGGTGATGATTCTCGGGAGTTTGCAGATGAGGATGAATGGGAAGGCATTGGACTAGTGCATTTAGGGTGTAGCTGAGGCTGATTGGAAGTTTGAACGTTTCCACGGTAACGGATGAAGCGAGTCTTCATGGAAGGGGCTGCTGTAAAATTGCATGCATATAGCGCCAGCGTGCAGACTGGCAAGACCTTATTGGCTTTTGACGACATTTCGCTCAAGCAGTATGGGTCTGGCTAAATCGCAGCAGGCAATTTTTGTGTCCTGAGTCACCAGCGTTGCCATGCATGAGCCGATGTTCTCATACTCAAATTCACTTAATCCATCGCACAAGTTCTTTTCAGGTACAAAGGCCTACAGCTGCTGAAGCATTGGCTTGCTTGCAGCAGCGCCAATCGGAAGTCAAGCCAGACATCCGTTAATCGGATTGGGCGATTGCTTATCCAACTTCCATTTTTCGCAGGAATTACGGAAGATCAAAAGTGCTTGTCGTTGCGATGCTGCATATGCTCTCTGTGTGATTGAAACGCTTTTTCCTGTTTTGCAATCTGCCAGCATAAGATTATATCTGGGATAGTTGCTGGAATGCTTTAATCTACTTCTTGAGATGTACATTCGGGGCGTAGGTCCCGTAGGTGTCCAAAACGGAACATAGGATCATAATTTGGGGTCTTCAGCCAGCTGGCGGGTGTTGGACCTTGACAGTTTAAGATCGGAACTTTGATCATTTCTGTGGAGGATTCAAGTCGTCTGCCGCGCAAATTCCTCATCACATGGACGTCACCTCCATCCAGTGAGATGCTACTGAGGCAACAAACAACACGTCGGGAGTTTGGTTTTCTGCGTGTCGCAAGAAATTCGGAAGTAGCAAGCATGCGGCGCGGCAGAGACCCTCTCGAAAGGGTCGATTTACCCTCAGACCCTCAGACCTGATCCGAATCGAACGACTCTTTCCAATTTTCTATTCTACCGACAAAACATCAAAACCCGCCTGTTTTAATACACGGTATTGTAATTGAATGGCTTAGAGCTTATGAAACTAAGACGAGTTATAATTCTATTTGGGATAATTCATGCTACTGTCGAAGATGGGTTTGAAAATAAAGACGACCTGGCATGTGCATATTTAATATATTCGAGTGTTACGGGATTTGAATTTTTCAAACGAATAGATAAAATAATAATAATTATAACAATAGGAATCGTTACATTTTCTGGGTAGGAACTATTTGATTTGAAAGATATTATTTGAGAGAAATATAATTTGGAGAGATTATTCATATTTATTTAGTGAGTTATATTTATATATTATATTATTATTGCCCTCGTATTTTATAGATATTCTCGATAGGTCTTATAAATTTGAATTTGATTTTTCTCTAATAAAATGATATGGTGCCGCTTGAAGTTAAACTTTTGTATTTATTTTGAAATACTCTGGAATACCGTCATTCGCGGCATTTCTTTATAAAAACTCTTGCATGCTTGCTTCGAGGTACGACTCTGAAATCTCGGAGATTTTGGTAGCTTTAGGAAAGCTCGCGGTCTTAAAATCTTCCAATTTTTAGTGATATGCTTCTTTTGGTGTAGGCACAAATACCCTGCTTATGAGATGCATGCCCGCTTATGCTTGCACCAATTTGCCGCATATTTCTTCCACGGGATTCTGTTCTTGCAACTCCCATGATATAAGCATACTTCAATCGCTCCATGACGTCAACTTATCCGAATAGTATACCGTCGAAGCCACGAGCCGAGCTAACTTTACGGTTGTTGATTGCTGAAAACTCGAACGCACAACTTATATATGAATCGCTACGGCTACACGCGCTCTATGCGGTGCAGAACGCTTTGGGGCGCCTAGGCTTCAAAATTTTGGAGAATTTTACAAACTACGGCGCGGAGTCGGTTCGGCCTACCCAGGACCCAGAATTTCAGGAAGATTTAGAAGCTCGGGCTGCAACTTGAAGAGGGCGGGGCCTCTTCGGCGGTCTCGGGCGCTCGACGCCTCGATCTCGAAATTTGCAGAAAATTTTCAGTTATCACTTTTCTAAATTTTCTAAAAATTTAGACACCGAAAATTTTCGTAAAATTTAGAGAACGACTTCTAATATCTTATATTCCATATGCAGAATATATGTTACAGCCATTTTATAATCTTGTACTGGAATATCGTGTTTCATCTATCCATGTAGGTTATCGATCACAGGGATTTTCTTATGTAGTGCTATGGAGCAGCGCTTGTATGCGAAAATTCAGTATCTGATCTGTCTATCTGTCTGTCCGCGTTCGTCGGTCTATCTGTTTGTCTGTCTGTCTCTCTGTCTGTCTATCTCTATCTGTGCTTCTCTCTCTGTCTGTCTCTCTATCTATCTCTCCATTTCTTTATCTCTCCATCTCTCCGTCTCTGCATACCTCTATCTCTCCATCTCTCTGTCTCCCTATCTCTCTATCTCTCTATATTCCCGTCTCTCCATCTCTCTCTCTATCTTTCTCTCTCTATCACTCTCTCTATTTGTCTCTATCTCTCTCTTTCTCTGAGTCTCTTTCTCTCTCTCTCTCTTTTTTCTCTCTGAGGCTTCAAGATTTTGCAGAAATTTATAGATTGTGGCGCGTAAGGCTGCATTTTTAAGGGGGCGGGGCCTCTTCTAGACCCAATTTTCTAAATTTCTGGAAAAATTTGGGGATCCGGGTAGCTCGACGCCTCGGTATCGAAATTTGCGGAAAATTTTCAATTATCGCTTCTCTAGATTTTCTAAATTTAGTTAGATATCTCAAATTTTCGGAAAATTTAGAAAATGAATGTAACTTTCAAATATCTTATGCTCCAAATATAGAATATGAATTTTAATTATTATATACTTTTGTGCTGGAGTATCGTGCATCATCTATTCATGTGGGTTATCGACCATAACGATTTTCTCATCAAGTCTTATGCAGCAGCGCTTGCACGCGAAAAATCAATATCTGTCTGTCTAATTATCTCTCTATCTGTCTATCTTTCTATCGCTCTATCTATCTATCTCTCTATCTCTCTCTCTCTCCCTATATATCTCTCTCTCTCTCTCTGTCTCTCTCTCTATCTCTATCTCTCTCTCTCTATCTCTCCCCTCTGTGCCTCTCTCTCTATTTCTCTCTCTCTCTATATCTCTTTCTCTCTTATCTCTCTCTCTATCTACTTATCTCTCCTTCGCTCTCTCTCTCTGCCTCTCTATTTCTGTCTCTCAATCTTTCTCTCTCTATTTCTCTCTCTATCTCTGTCTCTATCTCTCTCTATCTATCTCTCTCTTTCTCTCTCTCTCTCTCTCTCTCTCTCTCCATCTATCTCTCTCTATATCTATCTCTCCGATATAATTTATCGTAATCATATTCGAATCTTGACTGATAATTTCTCCGGTCAAGGGCACCATGAAGGGCAATTATTCATGCATAATATAATTTATCGTGAGGTATTCTTAATTTGATGATTGGTGTTGGCTCCTATACAGCCAGGTCGCAGCCGGCGACAAATTGCATATGCGGACATTGCACCTCTATATTACTACTGCCTCTCCCCGGCTACGCAAAAGACCTCGCGTCCTGCTTATAATTCTGCCCTCGGCCTTCGGCATGGCACTCTGGATGTAATTTGTCGCAAGGTGCTGTCACTTGAAGCTTGGTTTCAGCTGCCACAAAAGCCGAAGTGAACAATCGTAGGTTGCCTCTGGCGCCATGAATCGGTGTCAACATATATGATTAGATGTCCAAGCATCCGTGGCTGATTTTGGCGCCGGGAAATTACATGAAAGAATTCGATATCAACTTGTCCGTAGCTGCAATGCTATGCGAAATTTGCGCCTTCGTGCTGAGACCTGGCGCTCTAAATTTTCTACAAATTTTCAGACTTGGGCTGTCGTTGCCGGAATACTGCCAAGCTGCATGTTCCACTTGAACACCGCTGCTAGAAGTAGCGGGTCAACTCTAGTTCTTGGGTATTATGATGTAGTTTATGGGTTCTTGGATTAATCGAGGTTGAAAGCGGCGTTAAATATACAAATTTTCTATAGTAGTATAAATATTCTTTGATATCTGATTTTAAATCGGAATAGAAAAAGATGATATTATTAGGGGGAATCTTTATATTATTAATTATTATAGGTGATTTATGATTGCAAAGGATGATATTATTAGGGGGAATTTTTATATTATTAATTATTATAGGGGATTTATGACTACGATATTATATAAGAAAATCTATATAATCGGTAATCGTAAGCTAAGGACTTTAATAATGATTATTGCAATTCTATTTTTCGATCTTTCGGTATAAAGTAAATTAGAATCGAATAATAGAAATATTTTTCAAAATATCCGATTAGAATTCTATTTTTCTTACGAATATTAGATAAGAGGAGAATATAGATATATGGAAGAATATTAGACTGTCTGGAATTCTCGAAAAAATAAATTAACCAATCGAGAATCCTAGACTAAACTAACCAATCGAGAATCCTAGACTATTTGGCATTCTCGGGCCGTCTGGTATTCTCGGGCTGTCTAGTATTCTCGCGATCTGGCGTTCTCATCTTGCATTAATCCCGGGGAGCTGCTGCTGCGCATCTGATATAAAGAAAATTAAAGGAGATTCAACCGCGCAGCTTTTGCAGACTCTGCCGACAGATATATAAGTTTCGTCGCTATCTTAATATTTGATCATGACTTTTTTCAAATTATTATTTAGGATGGGATTCATCTCTTCGAATTTATAATTATAAATTTTGATTTTGCCGATGGCTTGTGGAGCTGCGGTGGCAAAGTACCGAATCGAGATTTCTTCAGAAGTGCCGCACGTAATCTATATGATCATAAGAAACTGATCATCAGGTCGAGAGGCACGGCGGGGCCGGAGGAATACGTCTCGGCCTCCGCATAAATTCAACCTAAAATACGAAGTAGCCTTTCCGACCTTTTTTGTTCGCATATTACCAGCTCCAGGCATATCACAGATTTTGACGTGGCGCAAATTTTCAATTCATAAGGGAATATATAAGATATATCATAGAGCAATGAATATAATTATCAAGAAATAATGACATAGATTTTGAATTATTTCAATAATATAATATCAATTTATAAAGATTTAGTCAAAGACTTCTAGTAGATAATATTTCGTTTTCTTAATATTAATTATAAGATCTTTATATTCGAATCAGGCAATCAGTCGTGAATTTGATATTGGAGTATCTATAATAGATCAGTTCTATCTATATGATCTCAGATATTTCTATCTGATTTTATCTGGTTTCTATGCCCAATTGCCGGGACATAAATTCCATTTATCCAATATTAAATTTTAAAAATCTTCAAATTCTCCTTATCGTGCCAGCTGGCAACCCAAACCCAGTAACAAAATCTCGTAAAACCGTTCTATTATCACAAGCATCTGACAAAATTACGACGAAATCTTATAAAATCTTGATATAGAAATAATATGTCTCGAAATAGATTTTGACTTCTTAGGCACGAAGAATTATTTAACTATCCTTATATATAGATAGATATCCTCTCAATTTTTTATTTTTCAAATCTTCATATATCTATATTAGATTTTCTTTCAATCTAAAAATTCACTAATTTGTGCCATCCCAATATATCTAAGAATTCTCTAAATCGTCCCCGATATCTCAAAATAGATACGAGAATTGCCCATATTCTCTAGATTCTTAACTCGTGACATATATAATGACATTTGATTTTTTTTTTGATTTCTAATTATCTAAATTATTTCTATCGAATTTATAAAATATGCTCCTAGAATAAAATCGAAATCCTCAGAATTAGAAGATATATCCTTCTTCAGAATATCTAAATCTATTCATAAATATATATTTGCTTCTTTTGATCTATTAATTTCAAGAATTCCTTATCTTTTATTTTTCTATATATTCTCAATATGATTCAAATTGTCCCCCCTTTGAAATTCCCCAGAATAATCAGTAATTAGTAGCGACGAATATCTATTTATGAATATCTCTAAAAATAGATAGAAAATACTGATTAGATTTTGAAGATTATATATATAATTATAATATGATTTCGAAATAAAAATATCAATTTATTTATTTATTAATATTCGATTCTCATGACTAGTCTAAGAATCTTGATTATATTTTCTTTTTTATAAATGATATTTTCTTATAAATGGGGATGGATCAATATATCATATTATCGTGGGGTCCCATCCTCCCTCTATTATAAATCCTTGTCGTATCGACTTTATTACAAATCTTTATCGTGCGGCAATATCATATGATGGACCTTCTCGTGCCAGCCTTATCGCACAAAAATCCATTATTATTATAAATTTTGTCATGCAAAGGGCGCCCCGGCCCTATTATAAATCAGAAGATTTTGACCCGTACCTAAATCGAAATATTTTATAAATTAATATGAATCATTCTTAACAGAAGATTTAATAAAATTAAATATAATCTATTCATATATATCAGATTATAAATATAGAGACTTATTAATTAAATTCCTGCTTTATAAAATTATCGAATATTAGCCTAAGAATATTTAAATTTTAATATCTTCAAGAAAATTTAATAATTTGAACGAATCAATAATTTCAGAATTATTCATGAAAAAATAGAAATCGAAAAAAATCATTAGCAATATATATTTTCTTAATTAAATATCTAGAAAGAAATATAATATATTGGGGTCGATAAAAATAATTAAAATCGATATAGATCTCGATCGATATTAATAAGAAGTAGAAATCATCGATATCTTAGAAGATAAAAGATTCTTTTTATAATATATCTAGATTAAAAGAAATCATAATAATAATTTTGAATATTAAAAGATTTGAAAATAAATATATTATAAATTATCTAAATAAGAAGAAGAAGAAAAATTCTATTCAAATCCATCAATTTCGATAGCAGATAAAAAATTTAGAAAATCAATAATATAATCTCAGAAATTATCTACCTAAAAATTTAAAATCAAGATAAAAAATAATCTAAATAATTCGATCGAAAGATTCTATTAAAATCTTATATTTATTAACAAAATCTAAAAACCAGATCATTATTATAAATCCATAAAAATTATTCTATTCAGATCTAATAGAGATATATAAATTAAGATTCCCAACGATTATTATTCTATTATATAATCTAGATAGAAATATTTATGAGTCTTTGAAAATCAGAAGCCGACGAAGAAGATCTATTACATACATTCAGGGCTTATGAGGTTGAA
>CAJNDV010035948.1:5400-15701 GCA_905221635.1 Symbiodinium sp. CCMP2456
AAACCCTAAACCCTAAACAGCCCCTAGACGAAGAGGCTCGCCTCGGATCGGCCCGAAGTTGGTGTAGGCCGTGGGCGCCACGAGGAGGCTCGGAAACCTCGGGGCGACCTCGGCGAAGAGTCTGCTTCCAAGGGGGCTTAGGACTTTTTGGGGCTGAAGGTCTAGCGTTTTGGGGTATAGGGTTTTAAGGGGTTCCGGTTTGGGGTTTGGGGTTCAGGGCTTCGTGATTTGGGTTCTAGGCGTTGGCTTCAGGATATGAACTTGGGTGGTCTACATAGGTAATCGTCATGACTTCGGTTAAGAAGCCCTGAAAATGAGCGCAGGTGTACACGGGCTCCACCAGCAGAGCTCATGTGTTTTACAAGGTGGTTTAGGGGATGCTGCATAGTGCTTAAGGGGATGTGTGTGGGGGTCACAGGACTTGGTATGTAAGCTACGGGCAAAGCATTTCCCTTTTGGGTTTGGACCTTGGGCACCTAAGGCCTTGCTTTACACGTAGGGTTTAGGGTTTAGGGTTTTAGGACCCACAAGCTTCATGGGTTTATGGTTGGATTCTAGGGTGTCTTGCGGATTTGGCCTTAAGCGTTACTGTTACTCTTCAGGTGTTACGGCCGTTAAAGTGTTTCTGTAATACTGCAAGGTATTGTGGGCGTCTAGGGATTGGGGCTTCAAGCCTTGCAGGCTTTCCAGCGGTTTCATAGGTTTGCTGGGCCTTGCACAACATGGGTGTCGGCCGCCAGCAAATTTTGCGAGGCTTCATCATCAGGTCTACCTGGACCCCAAAGGTGTGTAGAATCGTAGCCTGTTGCAGGATTTGGGCCATTTTGTTGTCTACTTCAGGGGTCTAGGTAAGAGCTTCACTGTTATTTTTTCGAAACATTCTCCCTAAACCCTTAACCCTAAACCACAAACCCTAAACCCTAAACCAAAAACCCTAAACCAAAAACCCTAAACCCTAAACCAAAAAAACCTAAACCCCAAAAACCCTAAACCCTAAACCCATAGGTGTTTTGGGGGTGTGCGGCCCCGGCGTTCGGGCTTCGCGGCTTCATGGCCTTCCGGGTTCTGGCTTCCAGATTCTGAGGATCAGAGGGTTTAGGGTTTAGGGTTTAGGGTTTTAGGGTTTAGGATTGAGGTTTGAGGGTTCAGGGTTTAGGTTTTAGGCTTGAGGATTAAGGGTTTATGGTTTAGGGAGCTTCCCGGGGAGGATCTCGGGTTCAAAGTGCTATGAACTAGCACTAAGTGCCCGGCGTCTCCATTGGGGCATTGTGCCGGGCCCACTGACCCCCCGAAACCGCAAACACAGGAGCTGCTCCTCATCCCCGAATATGCGAATCACCAATGCCAGACCTGAAACCAACTCGGTTTGGGGTTTAGGGTTCCAAAATGTAAATGCTGATAACCGAGCTGAGACACCGTATGATGGTAAAGCGGGTCATCACGCACGTCAACCTTCGGGAAACGATCTACTATAGCGGCCGAAATAATTACCAATACTATGTTTGGGGGGGGTTCCTTATTCTCGTTTTAATATAATATACCCCATAACCTATTCTAATTATTAAGGCTCCTATGCTAAGATTGAGCTGTAACAGCAAGCCCCACGGAATGACCCCTCCTTACAGGTTCAGGGTTTGGTCTTTAGAGCTTCGGGTTTAAAAGGGGGCTTCAGCGGCTGGATAGGGCGAGAGGGATTTAGAGGGCCAGCCAGCGATTCTTAAACCTTTGTAAAATCTGATCAAGCAACCGCCAAACCCGTGCCGGCCCGGACATTGCTTCTATGAATAATGCATACCCGTGATTACAAACCCTCCTACCTTGTACCGGAATAGAAGAGGGACTCTGAAATCAAAGGCATTCATGACAGCGTTAATAATCAGGGGTCTACGTTGCTGGCCGTGCAAATTCGCTTGAAGCTCTAATGCATTACCCAAGCGAACCAAATCTGAAAACCAATGCCCAAAACCGCCTGACTGAGAGTATATGGGTAGTTCTCTACAGTAGGGTCTCTTTTTAGGTCCCCAAATATTGCGGCACCCTGATAAACCTGACCCCACAAGGGACCCTAATTTAGAGAACTACCCATACGGTCCCGTGTGATCAGAAATGCAGCTTGGTTATCTACTCTGCTGGCTTTGACGGAGCCCTTCGAAGTTTTGACGGTCCATGCCGCGCGGTTTCCTCTAAAGTCGGTCCATATTGGGCCCCACAATAGTACGGCACCCCTATCAAAAGGACCCCTAAAAGGGCTCTAAGTTCGAGAACTACCCATGAAAATTGTAGCATCCAGGAGAAGATGAATGACAGCAACAAACAACCTGAGTCCGGGGAGTTACTTGCAGCATTGTCTCTTGAACCGTCAGTCGGAATTCCGTTGTTCCTTGCCTCTTCGTCATCCTTGACTGTCCGGATGTCGTCGAAACCGGTCTCGTAACCCGTTGCATAAACCACGACATCCTCGGCAGTCCCGAAGAACGTGTTGAGATGCTAAGGGTCAGGGCTTAGCATGTGCGGGAGTAGAGGAGCCGGCAGTGCTATGCATAATATAGTGAACTTAATAATTAGAATAGGAATTTGGGGCCCATTATACTATACTTATAAGAAGGAACCCCCGAAATAGCATTGGTGAATATTTAGGCCCCGGTATTATCCCGGGGCATCTACAACGACGACGACTGCTCTAAAGAGCCCGGGATGCTTTCAAGTAAGGAATATACCTTAAATCGCGATATGGGTAGTTCTCTAAATTAGGGTCCCTTTACTGGATCCCTTTGATAAGGGTGCCGTACTATATTGGGGACCTAAACAGGGACCCTAGTTTAGAGAACTACCCATATGAATCCCACTATGAGTCAAGGATCTACCAAGAATAAGGTGTACTACCCCTTAGCAAAGGAATACAACTTACATCATAGCATGAAGCCACTTATCCCAACCCTAAATCCTAAACCCTAGACCCTAAACCCTAAACCCTAAACCCAAAACCCTAAACCACAGTCCTTACCTAAGGTGAACGGGGCTCTTGCAAGCAGGGTGCACATGGAAGCTTCTCACCCGACTCAAGGAGCATGCCTTCCTCATGCAGAAAAGGATTCTCAACGCGGAGGGTTCGGGGTTTAGGGCTCAGGGGCTCTGGTTAAGGGTGTTAAGGCTTAAGAGTTCTGGTTCAGGGTTTACGTTTGGGGTTTAGGGAGTAGGGTTTAGGGCCTTGTTCTCTTGTCGCCTGACTGTGCGTGTGTGTGCGTGTCGGGGGGGGGGAGTTGAGAGCTCAAGCCACAAAGTCAAATCCTGACGGGCTGTGATGCCGCTGGCATGTCTGGGTGTGTTTAAGCTTTCGGCGTCGTTTAGGATTTCAGGTCTACGGCTCAAGACCTGTATTTGCCTTGAAAAATCCTGTTTAGCTTTCGCACTGCTGTGACTCCTGCTATGGTTACCAAGGCATGCCCATGATGATATTGACCCTGGGACGATAGCAAGACTTGGCAAATTTATAGCTTCTCTCTTGAAAGGTCTCCTATCCGCCAGAACCAAGGCTACAATCCAGAAGCTCAACGATCCGGCCAACCCCGCAGCTCAAGTTCCCAACCGCAGCCTTTCAACGAACCTCAAGCCGAAGCCCTACGCCCTAAAACCACAAATCCCCAAGCCGTAAACCCCGAAGTCTGTGAGATGAGCCTCAGGAAGGGATGGCTGAAAGCTAGGCCAGAACCTCCCAGTTCTCAACAAGCCTAATGTAGGGTCTGCATCGTTTAGACTTAGTTGGACTAAGACTTTGGCAGTCCTCATGCTATAACTAAGCAACTTCGGAAAGTTGAGGGATTAACATTTCGAGAGATTCAATCAGGGTTTGGTTTATAGGGCTTAAGGATATGGAATTGATATGGAATCACCCGATATTAGATCAGACGCCTTGCGCTAGGAGACTTACAACCCTAAACCCAAGCGGTACGTGGGGCAGCAAGCAATGAAGAATACGACGGCGAGTTCCTTCTCTTTCTACAAGTCCTGGCTAACATCAGGGTAAACTTCGTGTACCCCCCCCTCCTCCCAAAACAGCAACTGTCTATAATCGGGCTACTGCTAGGGCCTATTGTATATCTATCAGAAAAAAATTATTCAACTGTTACTGAGCGGGTTCAATATCCAGGGTAAACTCGAAAAGCAGCCTGCATAGACCCGAAGTAAGCAACTATATCCTACGTACATAAACCCGAAATAGACCTTGCAAAATCGTATCACGCACCCCTCTCCTACACTCCCCCTTGACTCCCTGAACCCCTTACCCCTAAAATCCCCTAAACCCTAAACCCTAAACCGCCCGAAATCCCCTAAACCCTAAACCCTAAAGCCTAGGTTCCTAACAGCGGTACCTTCTCGAGGCTTTTCGGCTCGCCGATCTTGGGAGTGACCTACTCAGCACCAGAAACGCTCGGAACAAACGATCAGGGCTCAACGATTCGGAGTTTAGAGGTTTAGCGGTCAGGGCTTGGGGCTTGAGAGTTTTAGGGTTTAGGGCTTGTGGGCGTGAAACTTTAGGGCTTTGGGGTGTGAGGGCTTTCGGGTGTTAGGGCTTGGCATCTTAATGCTTGGGGTCTATCTTTTAGCCGAGTTTGGGATTTTTTTCTGCATCAAGGCCCTCAACTACAGACTTAGTCGGATGTAATCACACCGCTCACTGACGGGTATAGAAAGTTAAGGTCTCGGGGGGAGACAGCGGAATGCGAGCTTCTGAATTCGTGTTTGGAAACTGTGGGAAAACCTCAGGCCCAGAGACTCCAATACCCCTTAATTACGGAAGATACCTTAAATCATATTAGGGATCCTACTACAGTTTAAGATATATTCCTAAACCCTAAACCCTAAACCCTAAACCCTAAACCCTATTCCTTAAGTAAGGGATATTGGAGTCTCTGGGGGAGAAGAGCCCCCCTACCTGAGCAAGACCTGAAGCCTGGCCTTGATCGTTTAGGGTTAAGGGTTTGGGGTTTAGGGTTTGGGGTTTAGGGTTTGGGGTTTAGGGTTTAGGGCACCAAGCTACATGCCGAACTTGGGAAGCAATCGCAAAGCCCGCATCCTAAAGAAATCCAAAAAGTGCATCTGCCCGCACGCAATGTGCAATCTCGTCAGGGAGTTTTTAGAATCTTAGTCTGCGTTCTTCGGTGAGCATAAGGATGGGATGGAGATGGAAACTCCTACTCACAAGTCAGAGGCATACTGTGGAATAGGCCTACAGCTCCTTGAAAAAAGCTATATGACATCGGGCATTCTGGAAACTCCATCGGATTCTGTGCGTTGCCGTACTGAAAGTTTCAGTTTGAGCCAGCAAAAAGGCAGGTCGAAGCTCGACAACGCTTTGTCTGTTTCGGTTCTATGGGGTTTAGGGGCTTGGGTATCGAGTTTAAGGTTAGGGGCTTGGCAGTTCGGGTTTAGTACTTCTGCATCAGATCCTCGTTCCGAAACCACAGGGTTTTCTTGAGTGTCTTTGGGCTTTGAACACTCCGGAGAGCCAGTCTCGGCACTTATCAATACAGCTGCGCCTACTTCTGTAAGCCCCTTAGCTGTCAAAAGACCCGGTTTTCCCATGACATCTTGGGCTATAGTTTTCGACTAAACGGAAAATGCTTCCTAAGTAAAGCCACCCAGATTTTTCGCATGTATGTGCGTACATTTCACCCTATGGCACGTCTGGCAAGTTGGAAACCGTAGTGGACCAGTCTGTCCACTGGGCAAAACAGCTTCAGACCTTGCTCCTGAGAGATCTTCGTGAGGCCCGCAAAACTCCAAGTGGGTTTCGAGCTTGGGGTTTCAAACTCAAACACCAAAACACAAAAAAAGCCTGCTCCTGAAATAAAACACTGCACACTGTTTAAAAGCCCATAAAGCTGGATCGCTCTATAGAACCTTCCCTATGATTTAAGCCCTACAGTATTATAAGCCCTATAAGCCCCAAACCCTAAACCCTATAATTAAGACCGAAGGGCCCTGTACAGAACAAATCCTAGCCCATCTTCTCCGTTCAGGAACAGAGGAGAACAGAGAGCTGGGCCTAGCCACCCTAATGTGGTCTTAATCATTAGAACAGGGTTTTGTAATATAGTACACTATACTTATAAGAAGGAACACCCAAAATAGTATTGGTAATTATTTCAACCCCCTGAATTAAACCCTAAACCCCAAACAGAGGGCCTTCTTGATGAAGGCTTCCTGATTCCTGTCCAGGATGCCTCAGTTCGGGTCAGAATGCGCACGAAGAGGTCTTTCCCCAAGGGCCCAGGACTTTGGAGTGGCATTCAGATTATAAGGGTTTAGGGCTTAGGGTTTAGGGTTTAGGGTTTGGGTGAGTATGGCGTGTTGTTGATTGCTTGAGATTCAGGGTGCAAACGCACTGGGCTTGCCCCCAAACCCTAGGCACGAAACCCCAAACCTTAAACCCACATAAGACCCCCAAGCACTAAACATCAAGTCCTAAATGCACCGAGCGCCATGCCCCTCTCATCCATGAGAGCCTCCGACCCTTGTAATCCCTGAGAGGACCCTGAGACCAAGCCCCAAGCCCTCAAGAACCAGACAAATGCGAGAGACACAGAGAGTGTGATTGCATGAATATCTGTATATATATATATATGCAAGATGTGAAGTATTGTTGGTATTTTGTATGCAGTCTAAACATACATACATACATATATACATACATACATACATACATGCATACATACATGCAAACAAACATACATACATACATACATACATACATGCATACATAAATACATACGTACATATCTACATACATACATACATACATACATACATACATGCATGCATGCATACATACATACATACATACATACGTACATACATACATACATACACGCCTACAAATAAATATACATACCCAGGTATCCAGGTATGTGAAAATGCATACATTCTAAGATATACATATGTGTGTATATATGTAGGCACATACATATAACATACATACCTGTATACCTATTTAAATATATAAATATATGCGTGTAGGTGTGTGGGTGTGCATACATACATGTATACATATATACATATATACATATATACATATAAACATGTATACATATATGCATATATACATATATACATATATACATATATACATATATACACATATACATATATACATATACACATATATACATAAATACATATATACATATATACATGCATACAAAACATATATATATATATATATATACATTTAAGCCTTTGTACATACATACATACATACATACATACATACATACATGCATGCATGCATACATGCATACATGCATACATGCATACATGCATACATGCATACATGCATACATATATATATAAATATATATATATAGACATATCCATATATATATATATACATATGTGTGTGTGCGCTGTGTATATATATATATATAGATAGACATATATCTATATCTACGGACATAAAGATGCTTCAAAACATAGGAAGTAGGTACATAGATAAAGCAATATGTGGAGACATATAGACAGATAGATGGATGTATAGATAGATAGGTAAATAGCTAGATAGACAGATAGATAGATAAAGATGCATAGAAACACAGATAGATAGTTATATCATATACATGTGCATACACATATGCATATACCATATACATATACATAGACATACACATGTACAAACAAATGAACATATATGTGTATGTATATATACATGCTCGATGCATGTGTGACATGTGTGTAAACATATATATATATATATGGTTATGTGTGTATTTCTGTGTATGTACATATGTATATATATATATATTTATATTTACATTTATATTTTTATTTATTTATTTATCTATGCATACGTGTATGTGTATATGTATATACACAGATAGATGTATGCCTATATATGTATATGTACGTGCATATATATGTTGCATACATACCTACATACATACATATGTACATATACACATATACATACACACATAACACGATACATGCACATACGTACATACATATGTCCCAATATACGAAGCAAACCCTAAACCCTAAACCCTAAACCCTAAACCCTAAACCCTAAACCCTAAACCCTAAACCCTCCCCCCCCCCCTTTGCATTCCGAGCTGAGAGGCCCAGGTGGAAGCGGCTCGGGTCGAAGTGAGCTGGAAGGCCCTTCTGCGCCGGCTGGATAAGGACTCCTTGGGTGTAGGGTTCCGGGTGTTTTGTTTAAGATTTCAGGGTTCAGGGCTTCAGGGTTTAAGGTTAAGGGTATAAAAGTTGAGGGCTTGGCGGATTAGGGTTTCAAGCTCGGTACGAACATTCGGCTCAATGGGTCCAGATTCGTAAAGTTTTCTGTTGTAAGGCGGCATAAGACCTCAGAGGGACTACTCCGGCTGAAGCACGCTTTTAAGAGTTGGGAGGTTCAGGGCTAAGGATTGCGAGATGTCTTTGGCCGCCATGGGCCAACGAGCTACACTTTAGGTAGGGTTACAGCAGTGCTTTCGGCCTTTCGAAGTCTGAAGGGTCATCTAGGTTGTCAATGAGGCTCCATTCATATAAGTACATATGTAACTACGTGCAAATACAAATATACATATTTTACATATTAACGTATGCACAACAAAGTACAATATGTATGCATACAAACACATATGTAAAAATATAGATGCCCGAATGGGGGACTGCTGTGCAAAACCTACTTCCTCAATCCGTGCACGTGGTGTCCTGCTATAAAGCCAAGAAGCTCAGCTTCATGCATTAAAGGGGTACACGTAACATGCTCCATATACTGATATCTTCTAGCAAAAATACCCCCCAACCTAGGCGCCCTTGTCCGTAGATTAAGCGCCAGGCTTTACAACACCCCTCTTCATAGAGATTGAATTGAATAAGGATTCCGATTAGTAAGGCCGCCAAGGAAGCCATCTAGGTCTGCGGTAGTCAGGAGCTTCGAAGATTTCAAGAACTCGACAGAATCTACCGTACGGGACAACATGATAATAACGGGTTGCAACTAAGCCCGCAATAGCAAGTAGTAGGTCAGAGGGCATCGTTTGTTGGTTGGAACCTCTGGAGCGCAGCCCTTTTCGACGATCGCTTATGCTAGGAAGTACGAATACAACTGAAGGAGCTCTTTGACGAAGTTGCTCAGTTCCCCCGGCACAAACCGGTCTTCTTGCGGTTCTGCGAACCCTTGTTGAGACTTCTGTACAACCCTTACTTTTTGCATACTTACCCTTCCTCCAGGTGCTCATTGACGAGGCGCCAAGTAGCCACGTTAGGAAAATTCCGACCCTGCCGGGACATGCATCTCATGGCCCCATGTGCAGAGCTTACTTGAAGGATCATGCGATGTAGTAAGTAGATGTGAAGTCATCTTCTATCTGTAGTAACCCCAACGGGGTACTCAAGTGGTTCTTTTGATAAGTTTATGAGTACACGGATGGTCTGGGTTTGGTTGGCATTTCGATTTTAGCTAACACTCTAGGCATTGGAGAATCAGTTTTTCCCTCACGAAAAGCGTTTGCTTGCGACTGCCGGCATACTCTGTGTGAACTAGGGTTTTGCTGTCACACTCCTACAAGCCAACTATCAAAGTGGACATGCAAGTGGATGACAGCAGTGCAAACATGTTTCCAAAACCCGAAACCCCAAATCCGAATCGACAGTAATAACCCTAAACCCCGAACCCTACGATAAGGAGGATACTATTGAAAGGACACTCCAACCATTGGGTGCCCATAGCCGCTCCAGATTTCGAAGACCTCGAAACCCCGAGGTCCTAAATTCTAGATCTACCATAAAGAGGGTTGAGGGTTTAGGTTCAGGCTTTAGGGATCTATAGTAATGAGGGTTGAGGCTTTAGGGTTCAGGTTTGTAATCTTGAACCAACTCCACGCTGTAATCTTAAGTCAGCTGCACCGTTTCTCGTGCCCAAAGCCCTGCCAACCTCGGCGCCAACACACTGAAAACAGCACGCCCAGGGGAGCAGCACTTCAACCACTAGTGGGTTTAGGGTTTAGGGTTTCAGGTTTAGGGTCTATCCTGGAGCCCCTGAACCCTAAACCCTAAACTTACCCTAAACCCTAAAGCCTTCACCCCTGAAGCCCCTAAACTCCAACCCAAACCTGGAGCCCTAAGACCTGGTTCAGCCCCGCAGCCCCAAACCGTCAACCTTCCACCCTAAACCTTTAAACCCCAAACCCTAAGCCCTAAACCCTAAACCCTAAACCCTAAACCCAAAGCCCTAAACCCTCCACCCTAAACCCTAAGCCCTAAACCCACCACCCTAAACCCTAAACCCTAAACCGAGATAGGAT
>CAJNDV010035949.1:13689-24225 GCA_905221635.1 Symbiodinium sp. CCMP2456
ACAACAACAACAACAACAACAACAACAACAGCAACAACAGCAGCAGCAGCAACAACAACAACAACAACCACAACCACAACGACGACGACGACGACGACGACGACGACGACGACCACGACAACAACAACAACAACAACAACAACAACAACAACAACAACAACAACCACCACAACCACAACGACGACGACGACGACGACGACGACGACGACGACGACGACAACAACAACAACAACAACAACATCCACATCCACAACCACAACCACAACCACAACCACAACCACAAGGACAAGGACAAGGACAAGGACAAGGACAAGGACAAGGACAACCACACATGCTTCAGATTCTCCTTGTTGTGAGCATCCATCTTGATCACCTGAAGCCCACGGGGAGACCCATCATCAAGCTCCAAACCGATAAAGCCACCCGTCGGATCGGCGATCATGGAATTTTGGAAGGAGTGGCTACCAGTCTGGTAGTGGCCAGCCCCAGTGATCTCCATCCTGTCAACATCAAAAACAAAGCCTAAGCCACGCTGGTGATTCAGACCGTCGGGCGAGCGGAACATGCGGTGAGAGAAATAAACACCGATGTGGTTGTTGATGGGATCGTAACGAAGCGCCGCAGTGTTCTCCGTAAAGTCATTCAAGCTCATGGCCTGGCTGGGCAGCTCCCTCCGGAATTGCTGCTTATTGCGCTGAGTGTCCCAATGGATTATCCAAGCTTGGCAGGGCTCTGTGGGACCAACAGTCCACCCGCCCATAAGCTCATTACTGATCCATTGCGTCACGTCTTGTATCTCCAAATAATAAATCTGTCCGTCATTGTCAGAGGTTGCCCCCGCTAGCCAAGGATTGTGATTATCCTCCGCAAGTCTCTGGGTTGTGTGTGTGCCGTCATCTTCAAACCAAGTCAAAAAGATTGGTTTTCCAACCAAGTTATTTCCATATTCCTGCCACATCACCCCCTCCACCCCATCTGCCCTCCTGACCTGGTGGAAGAGTTCATTCTGGCCGTAGGTAGTGCCACGGTCATACGGCCCACGGTTCCTCGCCGCATCGTTGCGAGGCGCCTTGGGTACATCATGACTGGTCTCCGTGATCCGAAACCCACCGCCTTGTGCCAGCAACGTATCTGCCCGTACGGCACAGGGCAATGCCAAGAGCAAGAGCCACATTACTCTGAATGCTACGCCTCGATGCTGCGGCAGGGGGACTCTTGGAGCAACAACAGTGCTGCCGATCCGCTTGCCGCTCCGGTACACAGCTATGATTCTGGAGCTCACTCCTCCCAGCATGGGAATGTCCATCAGCCTAGTCTTGCCATGGAACAGGATGCTGCACCTGTTCTGCAAGCTTAGGAATGGCATGTCAGCTTGCTGCTGCATGTTATGGTCTTGGGGCGCCACGTGGTGCAAAAAGAGCGTGTATAGGCCTCACGACAAGGCAGCAGTCATGCAAGGCATGATCTAAATAACACATCTGGGCATCCCATCCCGCGAGCCAACTAGCTTGAAAGTTGTTGCTTACGAGCCTTTGTCTTCTAGAGCCATGCTGCCTGCGAAGTTTTGTAAGCAGGTCTAACGTTAAGAGGGCATGTTTTGGAGACCTCTTTTCTGCCTGCCCATCCAGTTAAAACGCCTACAATCATAAATGGCTGAGGTAGCATAACGGAGGCCAAAAGACGAGCCACA
This sequence comes from Symbiodinium sp. CCMP2456, assembly GCA_905221635.1. Lineage (NCBI taxonomy): Eukaryota > Dinophyceae > Suessiales > Symbiodiniaceae > Symbiodinium > Symbiodinium sp. CCMP2456. Next base: position 15,380 of record CAJNDV010035949.1, read on the forward strand.
CACCGTTAAACTAAGAATGCCAGCCCACGAGCTACTAATCGGGGTTTAGGGTTCTGGGATTCCGGCAAGTCAGTGCGCGCGTGCCTTTGCGAAGTGACAGATTGATTTTGCCATCTAAAGAATTTAAGGATGCAGGCCCGGTGCATCAGACGTACCAGTTCGTGTTTTCCCCACCTCGGGCTGCAAGATGCTCATCCACCAACCCCCGGTCCAAAACAAAGCTACAGTACTCCAGAGGCTAATTTCATAACACATTGGCTGCAGCTTGCGGACATTTGTTAAACAAAAAAACCATCAGTCAGACCATGCCCTGTGCTTTTTTGACCGGGTGCAAATCATGCTGAAACCCCAGTGTTCGACGCCAAGCGGCTGCGGAGGTCGTGCTTTACATCGTCAAACAACCGTTCACTTGGAACAATTTTGGCGCAGCTGCATCATGGTGACCCTCCATTTCTGAAACTGGGCTTAGGAACCGCAGGTTTGTTTGTGGACACCTTCAGCTAGGGAAAAATCCGTGACCCGGCCCGTGCTGCAGCTCTTCCGCCTGCAGGACTCAGCCGTCCGAAGCTACTCCGCGCTACAGACTACACGCCGCACAGCACAGAGGCAGCCGGCTCGGCCCCGCAGCCTCTGCGAGGTCGAGGATCCGGTCGAGCTCCGGGCCTTGGTTTTGGCTGGGGCGGTGCAGGCCAAGCCGACCCAAGTGCCGTACTACTTGTACTGGTTTTGTCTCGGGCTTGTAGCAGTGTAGCAAGGATGCGCAGCAACGTTGTCGACAGCGCGACTCCTAACAAACGGCACTCCATCAGCAAAGCTCAGGGTGCCAGCACGCTGGGGGCGGCGACACGGGCGGTCGATGATTTTGGAGTTCATGTCTGAGGTTAAAGGGCGGCACGAGAACCGCAGGAGACGGCAAGGAATGGTCACATCGTCCCACGTGGAAGGCTCTGGCAGCAGTATTCGGGACGGAAGGAACAAATCGCCAAGCCAACATGGAAGACTCTGCGCTCAGCCGCGCAAGAATTCCGCAACCTCGTCGTTTCGAATGCCTGTGTCCATCTCTTATCGTAGGGGCTGCTTCCTGCCGTCGTGCATCCAAAGTCGCCAAATACAAGTGTTTGGTCAGGTCCCGTGTAAGTTCACCCGATTGAACGCAGGCCTCTACGAACTTTGCCGTTACATCTTCTAAACGGTTTTTTGGGGACGCAGGTGGGTGGGGTTTACCACTCGTCAGGCCCATGAACGCTGATGAATTACAAGACACATCAAGCAAGCGTGTCGCCGGTTTCTTGATCGTTCCGGAAACGTCGAAACTTAACGAAAGCTCGCGGACTCTTATTTTTTCGGCACAGGAATTTTTGTGTTGCTGATGTGTTAACGAATCACGAAAGCGATGCTGGTTTCTGTTGATGCCTTGCAGCAGCTGAGCAATAATATAAGGACAATTCGAAGCGGCCATCTTCAAACAACGGACGCGATACACCCGAGATCCGCGCAGAGTTTTGACTCTGGGAGCCGCGTACCCACCCGAGATGCTTGGCCCGGCTCCGAATGCGTGACCCCAGTATGGAAGCTAGACGCGGTTGATGATGTTGGGATGTATGCCAGGCCGGGCTCCGATTGCCTAACCCCATTGTGGACACTGAAACCGTTGATGTTTTTTCGATGTTTGGATGCATGCCAGGCCTGTGCTGGTCGCCCGAATCCAAGGCAGGTACGCTTGCACGACATGCCTGCTACCCTCCTCAGTTTTTATTTCCAACCGGATTTGACGGGAGTGGTCACTGCCGCCGTCGCTCAAGCTCCGCGGACGGCCAAGCGCGGCACCGCTGTTGGGCTGTCGGGCGCTGCGTGTGAACACTACAAGCTGTTGCTCGACGATGCCTGGCTTCTGAACAAAACGTCCTTGGGTTTGGCGGCTCTTGAATCGGCTGTCTGCCTGGCTTTGAACAAAACATAACAAAACGTCCTTGGGTTTGGCGGCTCTGGAATCGGCTGTCTGCCTGGCTTCTGAACAAAACGTCCTTGGGTTTGGCGGCTCTTGAATCGGCTGTCTGCCTTGGCGGCTCTTGAATCGGCTGTCTGCCTGGCTTCTGAACAAAGAGTCCTTGGGTTGGGCGGCTCTTGAACCGGCTGTCTGCCGTTGGCACAGGGACCTGGACCCCTCTTTACTCGCACTTGCAAAAAGGTGCGTGTAAGAAAAAAATCTGCACAGCTGCCCCCCGCGCACAGTTTGCCTTGCGCACTCTTCCACCTCGCTTGACACGGGACTTTGCACACGCACACGACGCTCCTGTGCTCACAGCTTCAAGCGCGTTGTTGCTTGTGGAGGGGCCGTCCCCCTTGCCGCCGGCAGCTGCCCGTGTTGCACAGCTTGCTCTTCGTCATGGTGGTCTTGGGTTGCGTAGTGCAGCCTTGGCGTCCTGGGCTGACGCTGTCGCCGTCCTTCGTGTCCAAGACGCACCGCTTGTCAATTCCCTGGCGCAAGCTCTTGACGATCGCAGTGTCCTTGAGTGGTCACCTGTGCAGGACCTAGCGCAAGCCTCCGATGCCCTTGCTGAGGCTGGTTCTGCGGTTCGGCGGTGGGCTGACTTGCCCCAGCATGGCCCTGGTTTCGCCACTGACGATGCCGACCCCGATGAAGTCGGTGGTCGCTGGAGTGCCGAAGCTTTTTGTTTTCACGCGCCTTTTTGCGACTGCGAGAGGAGTCCCAGCTCCATCGGCGTACGTTAACTAGAAAGTCGGCCAAGACCTCGTGCAGCTCTGGTACGGGTCCCTCGCCGAGCTCGGCGACAGGCGGCAGCTCCACCTTGCTGTCGCAGGCGCGGGCGCGCAGTGCCGCCGCGACCCAGCGCACTGGGTGTGTTGCCGCCTTTGTCACCCGGTGGTCTGTGCTTCTCCATATAGCTGCCGCACGCTCCTTGGCTGCCAGCCTGCTGTCCCTCCCCATCTCCACCACCGCCACCCTTGATGCCTTGATGATGAAGCCCCTCTCCTGAGTGACGTCCTCGCTGACTCGTCCGAAACACCTCCACTCACCTCCTGGGCTGAGCTTGCTTGCTTGCTCGCCATGGTTAGGGGTTTGGTCGTGGGTTTGGTTGGTTCCGGTAGTCTGCTGCACTGCATGGGACCGCGCCCGGATGCTTGCAAGGTGGTTTGTGGGAAAAAAGAAACCTGGCGTACCAGTTTGCGCTACAGACAAGAGCTGGCACGGACGCACGTTCAGGCATGCTTCGCGTCGCTGCCGGTCTCGGGTATGGTCTCTCGTACAGCGTCCTGCTCCCTTGCTGGATCGGCTGCCTGATGGGAGCATGCATAGTAGTCATAAGCCCCTTGCCCTGGATTTCGCAGTGATCAAGGCATTAGGTCCTAGCCATTGGGATGACACATGGCGCAAGCCGGCTGGAGCAGCAGAAGCCTACTCTGTTCGGAAACACCACTTCCATTGCACTGAACAATTATTCCTGCAAGTAGGAATTCAGTACAGGCCCATCGTCTTGGAGTCCCATGGGGGCTACTCTCGTGCTGCGGCTTTTTTTGCACGCACCAACTGCGAGTAGAGAGGGGTCCAGGTCCCTGTGCCAACTGCAGGCTACGGCGGTGGGACGCCTACGCACGGGCAGGAGCTGGCGGCGGGCCAGCAGCACCAAGCTCCGACTGGAGGGGGAGCTCCAGGAAAGTGGCAACAAGCGCACGCTGCGCCGCAACGGAGATGAGGCCACTCCAGCGGGGAACCCATGCAGGGGCACTGGCTGCGCGCGCCCGGGCGAGGAGGCAAACAAACGTGGCGGCTTCCTCAGCCCTGCGTCTGCCAACCTCGAGACCCAACACGACCAGGCGACAGCGGCGGCTGCGGTCGATCTCTGGGTACGTTTCTTGTATGGTCATGTGGACGACGACACCGTTGGTAAGAGTAGCTTGTGTAGTGGTTCAGTCGTATGCTCGCGGAGATGGGCTACACTGATTCTTCCACTTGGCTTGATTCGCGGTGGTTGTGGGTCGCCTTGGAATTTAGTGTGGGTTGTTGCAACCGTCTCCAGCCCCATATTCGCAGTGACCTGTGTGTTTCGAGTACCAAGGTTTCCCCAGACGGCCGTTTCTGCGCAAGCTGCACGCCGCCGCCCCGGCACGTGCGCCTGTGGTATGGGCAGCAGTCCACATGCTTCTGGTGGGATGCCGACGGGCAGCGGCGTACCATCCATCAGGGCGAAGGGTGCGAACAAAAGGGGACGCCCTGGCACCGGCGTTGTGCGCCTTGGGCCAACACGACGTCCTCGTTGCTGCAGACGAACAGCTGCGTCCCGGTGAGTGTCTCGCGGCCTTCCCCGACGACGTCTACTCAGTCACCACACCTTTCAGCATCCGCATTGGAGCTGTTGCACATTTTCAGAGCCCGGCCTGGCATACATCATCATTATCATACATCCCCATATCAAAGTGGATGGAGATCTCTCTCTTCTCAGTGACGCTGGCCGAACCATCGGCCCCCCCTTCCTCTTGCCAACCGCATGCCGGCGTAGCGCGAGCCCGACTTCTCCCCGCCGCGCGTGGGCGCACGCGAGTGCTCGCCGCCACTCGCGGATGGCCCCGTGCCTCGTTATCAGCAGCATCCGTGACACCGGCAGCGAAGCCAGCACGTGGTGCGGTCGCGGCTGCGCAGGCGGCGGCGAGGAGAGCGTCCCGAAATCCAGCTAGGAAGTCGCGTGAACTTTGTCTTGGCGACTGCAACTCAAAGAAAGTCCAGGTGCCACATGCAGCCTACGGCGGCGGGATCGGCGGGAATGGCTACGAATAGGAACGGTTTCCAGGCTCGGGTCTGCTGGAAGGCCGTGCCGCGTGTGTCTGCTTCATGATGCTTCGCGGAAAGCGCATGGGGACCACCTCGCGGGGGTTGGTAGTCGAGGGGTGTAGAGAGGGGGCGCCAGTAGGTCAGCCATGCTGGCGACTCACGTTTGGCCAGCTGCCGCAGGAAGGCAATGGCCTCACGGCTAAACCTCCCCCCAAATTCAAGGCCAAGCAAAACCAATTTACACCGGTGGACGACTGCCAGCTGCGAGTAAGTGCGGTGTCGTTTGCGCTTCGCCGCCTGCTCAGGCCGTGCCTGGGACACGATCGGCATCAGCTGTGCGTCGCCCGCCCGCGTGAATGGTGACACGAGAGTGGTGTCGACGCCCGCGTGGGCACCTTGCCAGATGGGTACGCCATTCGCCAAAACTTCGATGCGGCGGCCGTCGGTCAAGTGCGCATCAACATTCATGTCCCGTCAGAAAACATTGGGGGCCACACGAGCTCCTGATGCCCCTGCTTCGCGGCACATGTGTGCAGCGGCCCCTTCCAGCGCTGCCCCGCGCGTCTACTGCAGCGGTGTTGCAGGCCGGTTCCTATTACCCGGCTTCCTGTAGCCTGGCTCGGGTAGCCAGGCTTCCATGTGCTGTCTTGTGTGCTGTGCGGTCTGCGTGTCCCTCTGTCGCTCTATGTTTCTCTCTGCATGTTTTTCTTGCGACCCTGGACTCTCGGCAAAATGCCTGCGAGGCATTGCGAAGCGATTGCGAGGAAAGAGAAGGCGAGAGAGAAAGAGGGTTGAAATCTTGCATTCTCCAATACCCTAGGGATTCTGTAATTCGGTTCGGAAAAAAACTGGGCCAGATCGGCGACGGCATGGGGGTGGTGGGCGCGGCTCGGGTCTTCAGATGGCCGGCGGCATGTGGAAGTGAAATTGCTCGCAGTGGTCCCGCAGCGGGGCAACGACCACACACGCACCGCTCAATGCGTGCATGTCCACCTTCCACACCATGGGCACATTGCACCGCACGCACGCGGGGGCCGGGCCGGGGACTTGAACCCGCTCCCATGGCAGCTCGCTGGAGCAACTCATGCAGAGCTACACTGCCGTCCAGCTTGCGATCCCACTGGGCCCGCGGTGTGGCACCGGTACCCAATGCATACAGTTGTCAGACAGGTCGACAAACCCCATCGCGGGACCAGCGCGTACCTGAGCGCTCCGAGCATTCCACGGCGTCTGCGCGACAGAATGCGCGCGTCACACAATCGCGCGCTTCTGTGTATGCAGTGCTGCGTTGCGGAGCCGTGGCAGGGCCAGCATCAAGGGCGAGGTCGAGCTCTTGACAACGAGCCGCAAGGCTGGGCTCGCGGGGCAGGTGGTGTATCGCCTTCCGTGCAAGCGGGTGGCCTGGAGTGCGAAGTCGAGGAGGTTGGCACATTGGCTGCCAGGTTGATAGGCTCACAAAAAACAGCAACTGCATAGCTGTCCGCGCATCCACCGGACGCCCCGTTGCTGGTCCCCGCATTGGTGCTGCGATGCATGGCACCACCTCATCGTGCCACTCAGTCTGTCAGCGCAGCGTGCACCATGCATTTAATCGAAAAGTGTCCAGCATCCAGTGGTGCAGCGGCGGCTGTATGTGAATCATCTTCACGCAGTAAACAGCAACGGCAACATGAAAAAATGCGCCCTATCTATAGATACTTGCATGAACCCTGTCAACCCCCAAACCGTGTCCGGCTCAGTGGGGTTGTTGGTGATCCGTGCCTGCTCTGTGCGAGTGTGCGAGTCGAAATCCCTGTCCGATTGCACCATCAGACCTGGAGGGCTGTTGGGTGGTAACACGACAGCTGGGTTGGGCCCAGGCGCACGAACGCAGAAAGGAAGCTGCAGGCTCTGCATCCAGCACTGGGAGCTGGCGCAAGAGTTGCCCGGCTGCATGGCCCATAAGACCGATCTCGAACTTTTCCCCGTCTGCCACGCCGGAGCCGAGCTGCAAAAACACCAAAAGAGCCGACCGAGATCCCGAAGTCGCTGCCTCCCGACGCCTCGCGCTTTGGCCGGCCCGCCTCGGCGGACTCGGACTCCAATGTGCGGAGCGCGTCGCTCCTGCCGCATACTGGGCTGCGTGGGCCGACGCTTTGCCCGTCTTGCGGCTGCGTCGACCCGAAGCTGCTGCGCGTTGCCTGGCCGAACTCGAAGCAGGATCAGCATCCTTTGCCCTTTGCTTACGCTCTGCCGCTGCAGCTGGTGTACACCTCACCCACGCAGGATGGGAGGGTCGGCCCGAGTGGCGCGCTATCCATGACGGCCTGCGGCCGGCCCAATGCGACCTGCCCGAACCTGGCGAGCGGTGCCAGGGCTGGCAGCATCACGGTTCTCGCGCTTGTTCAACCCGTTTTCGCGACAACGAGTTGCTGCCGGCCCTTGCGCCGCCCGCGCAGGAGCTGCTGCGTTCGCAGTCTGGGCCGCGCGCTGCCGCCTGGCTCGGCACCGTCCCCAGCGAGGCCGGCACAACAATACCGCCAGACCGCATGCTCATCGCTTTGCGGCGCCTGCCGCTGCCCGTCGCAGAAAACAAAGCGGGGCCCATGGACCCGGCTGCGGCGCCGCAGTCGATGTTTACGGGGATCACTATGCTGCATGCCCGCGTACCGGTCTGCTCTCCCGGCGAGCCAAGCCGCTTGAGCGCGCGTGGATAAGGGTCGTTCGCGAAGCACTCGGGCCAGAGGGCCAGGTTGTTCCGCAACAGTGGCTCGTTCGGACGCCTGCCCCGGGGGTCGATCCGGATGATCGCCGGCGCCTCGACTTCGTCGCATATATGGTGCCACACACAGCTCGGCGAGGCGCAGTGCTGCGACGTGAAGTTGGTCTCGCCGCTTGCCCGTGATGGCCGCCCGCAACCCTCCACAACCACCAGGGACGGTGCCGCCCTTGCCATCGCCGAACGCCGCAAGCGCGCTGCCTACCCCGAGCTCCTCCAGCGGGACCGCAAAGGCTGTGCGTGCTCGCGTGCGAGACCGGCGGACGTTGGAATGACGAGTCGCTCCGCCTCGTCGCACAGCTCGTCCGCTCGCGAGCCTTGCGTGCTCCTGCTCCGCTCCGAGGAGCTGCCACCCAGGGCTGGTACAGGCGGTGGTGGGGCTTGCTGAGCGTGGCTGTGCAAAACACGCTTGCTGCCACTTTGCTCGGGACGCCGCCAGTCCATGCCCCCATGCCTGGCGCGCAGGCACCGCATCTGCAGGACGTCCTGCACGACGCGTGCCCGCCTGTGCCCAGCTGCCTGCCGGCCCGCTGAGCCGCTGCAGCCACGTAGCTCGCAGGTGCTTTGGGACCGCGCGTGGATCGCCCGAAAAGTCCGTGGGGGGAAAAAAAAGTTTCGGCTGCACCAAGTTCCTCAACATTCTACTTGTCCATCCCTGTGGGCTCGGTTTGCGAAAAGTGTGCCCTTGCTGATGGCAGCTAGAGGTTGCAACACTCAGGGGCAGCTTCGAGATGCCGGAGTCCCGGCAGACGCCAAGTGTCAAACCGATTACAACGGATCGCAACACCGTGTCGCTGACAGCCACCGCAACAATCCGATAAACGAACATACAATTTAAGAATCTTGGGGCCGGTGGCGACGGTCATTGCCAGTGGCGATTGTTGCAGGTACGTTTTCAGCCTCCCACTAGGCCCTCTTCGTTGGGCGCTCAGCCTAGCGAGAAGGAGCGCCCCCCTGCCGAAAACCTTGTGAAACATCAAGCTTTCCCCTCCCTTTTCACTCCCGGTGGTGAGGTGTTGGATGCCAGTGGCGAATTTGTGTTGCCAGATAGGGCCCGCGCCGATTTCTGGCCAGCCTGTCCCTAAAGAGTTTCTGTTGAGCATATGCGCGGTACGACCCTGCATTTCCCCCATCACAGGCGTAAAAGATTAGTTACTGAAACGGTCCTCGGCTCATGCGGATACGACACAACGGGCAGTAAAGTCACAATGATCATGCGCTGCCTCCGCCCGCTCGCTCACTCAGTGGCAAACCCCCCTCTCTTTTCACAGACTTCTCAGTACTCCCGTCGGCGAGGAG